>VXBI01011704.1:203102-278313 GCA_013397375.1 Toxostoma redivivum
TTTTTTTTTTTTTTTTTTTGGCAAGCAACCAAATTCTAAGGTGCTCCCCAACCTCTTACAGCTGGAGGGGATCTGCCACCAGGAATCAGCTAGCAGAAACATTTGTAACAAAGCTCTCAGTCAAAGCCGGGTGACTGAAGGCAACAGGTTAAGTTTCTTAGCCCAAATAATTTGTCCTAGACCAAATCAGGGCTTACTCTGAATCTTTCAAACTCCAGAAGCAATAGCACAGGGCCAAAACACAACCATTTAGGAGGCAACAGCAGCTTCAAGCAGTGCAACTACTTGTTTATCTACGGCCTTAGACCATATTCATGGTACAGAGAGATGGTGGATGCTCCATCCCTGGAAGCATTCAAGGTCAGGTTGGATGGGGCTCAGAGCAATCTGATCTGGTTGAACTTGCCCCTGTCCATGGCAGGGGGGTTGGACTAGGTGACTTTTAAAGGTCTCTTCCATCTCAAACCATTCCATGATGCTACAACCTTTTGATGTTGGTGAGTGATGAGAGGTGGGACATGTCAACAGTAGCAGGGCTTCACTTTTGATTGTTCTGCTGTTTCACTTGAGCACAAGAGTGGAACAGGATAAAAGGTGGCTTTGCCCTTATCTGGTTACCCATTGTGAGCACTCTGTTCTCCAGTATCCTGCAGCAGCATTCCTGCCAATACGGCTGTAGAGGCTTGGTTTCCATTTCAGTTTCACTGGTTGTCAGAGAGTTTATCTCTGAAACAGATACAACAACAGCTAATCTCATGTTATGGTTCCATGGCTGTTTATAACTCCTATTAATAGCAACCTTGGAAAGCCTGAGAGTGGATTTTATAAGGCACTGGGGTAACCAGTTACTGCACATTCCCCTGAGGCTACGTAGCATCAAGTGTAGCAGCTTGTCCTTTCCAGACTAGATCATGATCATCTTAACTCTGGCTTTCCCTATCTTTTGGGGATTTGACTTCGTGCATGCTGTAGGTAATTCTTTCTGAGACATGATTTGGAAGCAATTGATTTTGCTCTATGATTTATGCTTACAAAGATTCCAACTGATTTGCAAGAGGCTCCATAATTAAGCTCTACCTTGTGCACCAGCTCCAGTGAGGATTTCACAGCACTTAAAAGAGATTTGGCTGGACTGTCACTGGAGGAAAATAGGATGGGTCCATGATGCTTTGATAAGCCTTAGAGGTTTGTATTTTTAAGTTCTTCTAAATGTTCAGCATTCTCATTTCAACTGCTGGTACCCATTTTTAAAAGTGTGTGTTTTGTCCCCCCGATGTGGGAAATGTTGGTGTAATACCTGATTCAGTGAGGCATTGACCGTTGTCACATATAAAACAGGACAACAAACACCTTCTCACTGATAGGTACTTGATGGGATTGCTGAGTTAATAAGAGCAATGGTCAATACATGCCATGTTAGTGACACAGTTGTGGTTTCCCGTGAGGCACAGCAAACATGGGAAGGTATTTGTCTACTGATTCTGGGGGAACCAGCTGATGAGCTGTGAGAAAGTCCTGGCTTTGTGGAGGATGAAACGGGATAAGAAAGTCATGACAAAGACCTGAAACAGCCCTCAGCAAGGACTTCAGGTCATCTTGGCACACGGGAGCAGTAATTTATTCCAGGAGTCACTGCTGAAATCATTAGTGTGAGCTATGGAATAAAGCAATAGTATGAATAAAGGCAGTAGAATCTGGCCTAATTGAGAAACAGAAAAGGAGGAGTGAGGAACACGAAAGGTCTTGTAAGTGCAATGTCCTGTCATCCGAGTCAACTGATAGTCATGGTAAGTAGCCATCTAATTTATTTTTTAAAGGACTTCTCACAGGAAAAACCTGCTGACTGTTGGAAAAATAAACACAAAACGATTAAGAATTGCAATGAGAAATTCTAGTCACTGCCTAATTCTGTGCCTTTCATTTCAAATTGCATAAATGGTAACTTAGCTTTTGGCCTCATGCCTAAAGAAGCACCTGAGAACACATCATTGCATCATCATTGAGAGTCCATTGGCCTTTTTTAATTATGAGCTGGCTGTGGAAAGTGAAGTGGCTTGGTTGGTTAAGGCTGGTACTAAACCCTACTAGCAGTGAGTGACTACCACAAAAAATGCTGGCATGGAAACCACAGGTGCTCTTTGAAGCCTTTGGAGCTATGATGCTTCCACTTGCACCATTTGTCCAATTGAGATTTCATTCATGTGGCTGAGAGTGTCAGGAATGCGAAAGAGCATTTTCCATGATGTGGTGTGGTCTGTGTGGCTGGAAGTGGAGAAATCAGAGTCAAAGTGAGGAGGTTTGAGTGAAAGAAAGAGGACAGATTTATGAAAGGCATCTGTGAATTCTGTACAGAAGCTTTGAGGGGAAAGTGTAGATGGAGGAAATGGTAGGGGGAAGGAAAGGAAAATGGAAGGAAAGGAAAAAGGAAAATGGACAGAAAGAGAAGGAAATAGGAAATCCTTGATGAAAAGCTTCTAACAATTCTTGACATTTCAATCCTAGTGTCTTTCCCTTCAGAATTTCAAATGTAGGGTGGTCTTCAGCACCCAGTTGCTGGAGAGCTGCAAAGAAACCTGGTGACCTTTGTTGGGAAAAGCATCTTTAGATATTGGAAAAGCAGAGATGATTTAAAGGAGTTCTGTGGCTGTCCTTGGAAACAGTATTTTTGTCTTCTCCAACTGTCTCTTTTGCTGCCTGTGTAATAAAAAGAAATCTGGTTGTGAATGCACCAGGGGTTCCATATAACTTTGCTTTCCTGAATATGTAAAGCAACACAACTACTGCTGCTTGATTGGTTTCTGGTGATTCCCAAAGCCAGAAGCAGTGGCCACCCACCAATAGTTTGGAGCAATGTCCTCCACTTTTCACTGTAGAATTTGTATTCCTGTAAAAAGGCTATGAAAAATGTTCCCTGATAAATATCTACAAATAACAGAAGTGTCTAAGCATCAGGAAGAAGCACTTATGTAGGATGACCAGGATGAAATTGAGCTTAATAAAAATATTTGATTGTGAGATCAGGATAATTCAGTAATCCTGTCAAAACTAGTCTCATTATGCTGGGCTCTGTACAAAAAATAGTAGGAAGTGACCTGTAGCATAAAGATCTACAGTTTTAAGTGTCAAAGGAAATACAATTTCCTGTGGAAAACTGAAGCACAGAAAGATTAATTCAACTGCAATTACACTGGCAATTTCTGGCAGGATTGGGACTACCCAGGCTGCTCCCTCTCCTGTCTGAGGCTGAAGCTACCCTTTAAGAGCTTGAAAATCAACCTGGTAAAGGCTCAGGAAGGGCTGTGGTGTGGTAAGTTGCGTACCCCTCCTGGAAGACAGGCAGTGTCCATAATTCCTGGTGCTATCCCCCAGCCATGAGGAATAGAAGCCCAGTGTGGATCAGTGGGATGCGGGAGCCCAGCGCTGTGAGCAGACACAAAGGGCTCACGGAGCATGCACGATGGCCTCATGCAGCCACAGAGCCATCGTTTGTTAGAAAGGTGCCAAAAGTGAAAACACAGCCCATGCTGGGTCACTGGGTCAGTGGGAAGCCTCTGCTTGTTTATTTTTGGATTCACCATCCCAGCAGGATCCCGCTGAACTGGGATTCTCACAGAAGCCATTCCCAACCTAAAGCCTGTCCCAAGCCACCAATTTAATGAGTGCCAGGGCTGTCATGGACAGCAAAGACGTGGCTGAAGTGGAAGCAAAGAGGTGCAGCGTTCTCAGATGAAGATGTGTGGGCAGCAGGCCTGCCACAGCAAGTGTTGAGTGCTCCAGAGACTGATATGCCCTGTTAATTCAATTAATTGGTTCTTCAGCTTGGTTGAGAGATCAGCCTGTGAAGTACAAATATCTCAAGCCAAACAATTTTTTCCTAATCTGCTATGGGTAATGTGTTCTACACATGACTGTCTGTCAAGTGTTCAGCTGCAGCACCTGCATTTTGATGTTCCCAGGTGATTTTCTCCAGGCTTCACAGGACAGCTATCCTACATTTCACTTTCCCTTGGGTCAGTAAACGAAATATTTTCCTTGCATACTTCTGTTATGTTCAGTTGGGGATATATTTATGACTGGGTACAAGTCCAACTGGTATTTAGAGACTGGGATAAAGCTGGAAAACAGTATGGCAGTGTGTTGGTCCAAGTATCCCTTGCAATGCTTTGCCCTTGGCCACTCATCCTGTAGCTCCACACAGCAGGAACATTCTCCATCCTATTTACATGCAGGGGAGGCTTTTACAGCCTGAATTTTCCCCTTGGCTGAAGGCCCTGTGCAAGATCCATGCACTGTTTAGGTTCTTTATGCATTAGCTTTTACCAGAATAGTTAAATAATTAAGACAATCCGCTGCCCAATGTACTGATAAATTAATTACTTGGGCTTCCATTGGCTGCTATTTATGTGACCATGTGGGTTGTTGTTTGTAAGTATTTAAACAGCTCCAGCTACAAGCTGGACTGGTGGAGCCATGGAGGGATGGTACTTTTTGGGAGAGTTGGATTTTGACCTGGTGGGGAACCCCAGGCTCTCTCCCTGAGGAGGGATTTGTGGCTCAGGCGTTGGGTTGTATTTGCAGGGTGCCTGGGCCTGAAACAAAACCAACAAGCAGCTCTTAGGACACCTGCTTGACCTGTACTGCTTTGATTTAAGGAAATTAGGCTCTACCCCGTAGAGAAAGAGCTGAAATCCTGCTGCTTTTGGGAATGTTATTTCAATGTACTTGTTCAGTGAGTTGGCCTGGTAGTTTACAATTCAGAAACCCTGGAGCACTTGTGAATTGTGAGGGAAGTACACTATTCATTATCTGCTGTCAGGCATTCATCATGCCAGCTTCAATCCTCTCATCAGGATGCAGAACATTACTTATGACCAGTCACAGGCCATGAATAATGGCTTAACGAAATGAACAGTTCTCCAGCAATTCAGACCCAGGTTTGTTAATCAAAACTATTCAGAGCCAGATTCTGGCACCTCCTCAAACACTCTGAATAACACCTACCCCTAGTGCACCCTCTTTAATTGTGTTTATAGTTTAGCAAACTTTTTTGTTTTTTTTAATCTGGCTGACCTCACCCAACAGGCTCATGGAAAAAGCTGAAGTTTGCATGCACCAAAATAAGTAGTTCTTATCTCATTTTGCATTAGCACTTGCTGTAGAACACCACTTTGGCAGTGATGAAGAATCTGCATGTCTTTTCCAGATGGGATTTCCACACTGGTCAGCAGCAAAGTGCTGCCTAAATCTAAGCACTGACTTAAACATATCTTTTATTCTTTATGTGGGGAAAGTAAATCGAGTGACATATTCTTTATGGGACCTCATGCACAGCAGTAAAATGTCATGGCCATATTCATCCCTGTGTAGGATTAGGCCATGTTCTGGTTGGGCTTTCACACCAACTGCAGTTCTCTCCTGTATATTGCCAAACACCCTTCAGGCAGCTGGAAAATGGAATATAGCAGTGTATCCCAGTCCCCAAGTATTCCTCTACAAATGTTCAAAGCAGCTGCTAGCTCAAACTCTCTTCCCCAGTTGTAGGAGGCATCTTAATTTTTTTGGTATTCTGAATTGTGCCAAGGAAGCTGGTACTTCATTTCCAGAACCAGGGATTGATTAAGTCGGAACTTTTTTTACACGGACAGAGAGTGATGGGGTAAGGGGAAGCAGTTTTAAACTCAAAGAGAACAGGATTAAATTAAATATTAGGAAGAAATTCTTCCCTATGAGGATGGTGAGGCCCTGGCACAGGTTGCCCAGAGAAGTTGTGGACTCCCCATCCCAGGAAGTATTTGAGGCCAGGTCTTGTGGAAGGCGTCTCTGCCCGTGGCAGGAGGTTGGAGCTGGAGGGTCTTTAAGATCCCTTGCCATCCAAACCATTTTATGGTTGTATAATTCTATGATTTCATTAATGGGAGCCTTCTGGGAAGTAGATGTTAGGTAAAGCCATGGAAATATTCAACTGAGTCTTGTATCTCCAATAATCTCCTGGTATTGTAAATCACAGCCTGGCTGTCACTGCTCGTATCAGGTTAGACCCCAGGAGTGGTTCCCCAGTGCTGTTTTGGGGTATGGGACTACCAGCAGATGTGGATGTGTAATGATATGTCCAGGATCCTCAATGCATTCCTACTCCTCTAATATTCTTGGGATGAAACTCCCCATGAGACTCTCAGGGATGTAGTTACCAACTTCCATTGTGGTCAGACTTCTCTATGTGTTTGAACAGAGCTCTTTATTTTATTTTACATACTCATTTTTAAAATGGTTTTCAGGGCATAATCTTCCATAACCAGTTCTTCTTCCTTAGGATCATATTTTGGGAAACAGCCCTGGCAGTTTCACCCCTGGAATGTATTTCCCCACATGATTAAATGTTGGTCCCTTTGTGTGGGTGAATCAGGGTTCAAAATGAGGAAGAAAAAACCCTCTGGATCCATGTCAGAGGATCTCTCTATCAGCAACTTCTAGTGCAGGGGAGGCAGAGCTCGCTCTGTTTTGTTTTTTTTTCCACCAGATTACATTTTGATGCACTAGCTGCAAGGAGTGGGAAGGGAAGGAGCAGGGAAAAGAGGGAGAAAAAAGAAAAGGCTCCCATCCAGAGAAAAACCAGGAGTGCTTATCTCTCCCTCTCCCTCCTCTGCCTTGCATTCACTGCTGTCAGCTCTTCATCATCTCTTTCTGCCCTCAGGGGTATAAACATAGGCATCTGGGGGGGAATAACCCAATACAGGGTTTTGTCTCCTCTTGGAAGTTTTTCAGCAAATTTTCATTTTGGCCTTGTCTTTTTTCAGGCATGGTATGTTCTTTATTTGAGAAAACAGAGGAAATGCAACCCAAACAACATTTCAATTTCTCCAGCAAAGTTTCTATTTTGATTTATTGAAAACTTGTCCAACCAGTTATTTATATTTTATCTGTGAAAGACTCAAAAAATTTCATCCGAAACAGATATTTCCATGGAAACGTCCATCTTTGATGAGATGTCATTCCTCAGATGTTTCAGCTGAAGAATTTTGTCAGTTCTGGCAGAAAAAAAAAGAGTGGGGGACAGAACAAAGACCAAGCTCCCATGAAAACATGCAATGCTTCAAGTTAATGGGCTAAAATGTCAGCTGGTAAACTGCCATAAAGCCAGAGAAGTCAACCAGTCGACCCGAGTCAATGGAGCTATGCTAATTTACACAGAGGATCTGGCCTTAGATTTTAATAGAACCAGCCTAGCAAGCTGTTTCTCCACTTGCCCATCCTCCTCCCTTTTTAATAAGCTCTCAGTCATACTTGGCCTATCCTTTAATAATTCACCCTTCTCTCTTCACGATCCCTTTTCGCTCTCTGGAGATAATGGGATGGGATTTTCTGCTTGCAGCCCTCACAGAAATATCATAGACAGGTTAAACTCTGCACAGCTGGCTACTGGCTTCTAACATATCCCTCGTGCCTCTTCCTGGACTCTGATATCCATCTTCCCTTTGGTCTTTGCTTAGCCAGTGCCAGCTGCCTTCAGTGCAATTTGCCATATATTACGGCACAGCGCGTTGTGCTGTAATCTATAGATCCCGGGATATTGAAGTATTAAGCTCACAGAGCAATCAATTACTTTAATGGGAGTTGTGTGCGTCTGGCTGCAGTTCTGGAAAACAGATCTATGAGAGAGCTCCAGGACACAATCCAGCCTCTGGACCAAGAGGCTCCTCTGCTGCAGAAGTTTTTCTAGCTTAGGGCCAAACACAATTGGCAAGACACATGTTGTGTTTTTTTGTTGTTCTGTGTAACTACAGTGCAAATGACTGTGTGGAACTGCTCCGTCCTATGTAACATGTATTAAATAAATACTCCATGATAACCAGTTACAGAGTTGCAAGTTTTTTACCCTATTCTCTTAAATTTTTTAAGACCCACCAGACTATTTTTCCTTATCTAGTTCTAGTTTCCTGGTGATCATGTTCTTCCCTCTTGACTGCTTTAGTTAAACACGAGAGAAGTGTTGGTGCAGAAAAAGTCCCTTGCAGACCTTAAAGGGCTTAAACATCTTGGAAGATCCTCATTGAAAAAGGAGTGACACCCTACTGTCTCCCATAGAAGTAAATAGTTCTGAGTCCCCAGAGAATGTGAGCCCTTATTTTCAGTGAAATATTTCAAATACTTCCGTTATTTTTACCTACTCTTGTTCACATGGAGGAGTGAAGACAACATGCAGAGTCTGAGACGCGTCCTGTGTTGATTTCTCAGACACCCAGAGTGTGAAGCAGACCTTTTGCACACCTTTTCCCAGAGCAACTGAGATGATGTTTGATTGTTCCAGGTACAGAGCTGGTAATTGCATCTTCCAGAGAAATAAAAAGTAATGTGTGAGAATGGTTCCCTCACTGAAGCCCTGTGGACTTTGCATTGATTAAATCAGCGTTTTGGAACAACAGAAGTGTGATTGATGTCATTTGAATTTCAGCTCAGCATCTTGATTGGCATTTTTGTGTAATGACTTTTCCTTATTTGCTGAATGTAATTGATGGCTGTTGCATTTATTTCTAAAGAACACTGCTTTAATTAAGAAAAAATCTCTGCTCTACAGAAATTAATATTCCCCATCTATATGGCACAAAAGGGTGTGTGGTGAACATAGAGAATAATTAGTAGCTGTAGGAGGAGAACTTATGAGAAGATGATTATGAATATGTAATAGAGGAAATAGACTACAAGGAAATTAAGCCAATAAATTTATGAGTGAATAATTGACCTCTGAGTAAATATGAGCATTCTCTCTGCAGCCACTTGACATGTTGTTAACCACTCAGTATGTCAGAACATTAACCACCCTTTTAACCAACCAGTTCTTTGCTCTTGGCAGCAACTCACTCTCTGCAGTTGCCTTCCTGTCTTGCAGGGTGATTGCTTGCTGTGTGCACCATGCCATAAACATACATGGTGCCAAAGCTTTGGGGTGGGTGGGAGAAAGGTCATGATCTGTTGCACACGTGTAGATCTACCCTCAGCCAAAGGAAATGTTAGCAGGGAATAATTAAACCTGCTGCAAAATTATGCTGTTTGAAATGAGAGCAAAATTTTAACTGCCACCAAATGAAGTCAGGTCTTTCCACCATTAGGGCAAAGCTGGGATTGTCAGAATTGATGGTGAAGTTTCTAAAGTTGATTTTCAAAATTTTCCAGATCTCCATTTTCCCTTAGATGTGGTGACAAATTAAACTTCAAACTTCACAGAGTGTAGGCTAGAAATGTCATCTTTTTCCCAAGAAAGTCCCAATATACTCCAATCGAGAGGCCTGACAGATGTGAGTAGATGCATTAGCCAGAAAAATGGACCTGATGATGTTTGTATTTGAGAGAAAGTTCCCAAGAAACAGAGTGCATGCATGAGTAAGGGCTAGGACTTAAACCTGAGTTGTGAGATGTAGTATGTGGTGTCACAAATCCCTGAAGAAAAACTAGCTTAGAGGATTCAGAAATCATAATGATAAAAGATAAGATGGTGACATCTGTTTGTTGAGAAACTTTTCTGTTAGAATGGTCTCTGGGGAATGAGGTGTAATGGATGTATATTGAGGATAAAGACTGTTTTCATTCCAGAGAGATAAGCTATTCCATCTGGTTAGGGACCAAATAAATTGTGAAATTACTGCCAGGCTTACACTAAATAAATTGATAACAAAGATGTGATATCAGGGGAGCTTCGCATTTCCTCCTTCTTCCCATTAGCTTGTTAGTGCACAAAATATTTTTTACAGCCTAGAGTAGAGGGCAAGTAGTTATCTAAAAATGTAATGATCAACTACAATATGTGACTGATTGAATCAGGAGGGTAGTGTGAAAGATGAGGATCACTTGCTGACCTTGGCCTCTTTGTTTGGCAAAGAGAGATAAGAAGACAAAGCTCAGTTTTATCAGAAGTTAACAAATTACTAAGTAGACGAGAATCTCAAATCAGCTCTTTCTTTTCTGTGATTGAAGTAATTAATGGACAGTGTTTGGATGTGGTAAAAGACCAAACATAATAAATTGGTTATCATCCCATTCATCTTTGCTGGAACGTGGAGTGGTGTTGGGAGGTGCTGTCTGTATCAGGGAAGAACCAGGTAGAGCCTTTGGGTTGGAAGGGAGGTGGGCACTGTGCTTTCTCCTCTTGGAAAGTCCTCATCTCTAAAGCTGTGTCCACATGAGCCCATACTCCCAGTCCCAAGTCCCACCCATGTCTGTCTTGCTGAAAGTCAGCAAGTTTGGGGAGTTAAGTTTACAAGCTGTAAGAATGAAATCAGAAGCTTATCCCAAAGGAAAGAGGTGGATGTGCTCCTCTTCAGCACAGCCTTCATCAGCAGTAAACACTCCTCTTTCTTTCTGAGGAAAGGAGAACAACTCATAAGATAAAAGTAAGTAATCCAGGAAAAAAAGAGCTCCAGTATGGTTTTCCATTATATACTGGTGGGAAGGTTTTAAAGTATAAATCTACAATAGTGGAATAGTTTTGAGCCCCTAGAATTTGCTTTCTATTGTTAGAATTATCCCCATCACAACTTTTGGACCAGGCCACCTAGACCTGTCCCAAACAGTCTCCAGCTGGTGTTTAGGAGTTCACATGACTGAGGGATCTTTCCCCATAGGCAATCTGGATGGAGTCACCCTTTTCTAGAGGCTGGAGGACTCTGTCAGCTGAACTGTGGCTGTTGGCTTCTGGACCATAAAATGACCCCTAGTTGAATTTAGTCTACTCCAAGAGGAAGCAAAAACAGACATTCAGGGGAGATCCTTCCTGTTTTCTCTTCAGCTAAGAACAGCTGGGATAGGATGTAAGAGGGAGAGTGAAGGTGGGAGATTTCTAACACAAATCATCCATATTAAAAATGACAAGATTGTTTGGAAGACCTGACACCACTTGAGTTGAAGTTTAGTACATTCTGGAGCATTCTGCTGTTTTTTAGAGTGTTTGTGGGAAATACAAGGCGTGATGGGATACAGGAATTGAGGGTATATTTTGAGCCTCTGTGGTTGTTCCTTGTTTCAAAACAAATAAACAGCAGCAAAGGCTTAAAGGTCAAGTTCAAGCTGGGGGCTCAGACTGAGATGCAGAAGGAGGGAGCAGCAGTGCACTCTCCAAGAAAACATGCTTATGCACCTCTTCTAACAGGTAACACATATTGGTCTGGCTAGATAAACAAGCTCTGTAGGGATGAGGACAGGGTTGTGCAGAACTAGAAATCTGATGCTGGATGAGTTTGATTCTGAAGCTCCTGAGAAGGGACTTCTGCCAAGGTGAATCTGGCTGTATGGGCAGGGGAAGTTAGAAACTTAGTGGATACAGAAATCAAAGATGCAAAGAGATTATCCATAGGAAGATGTTGGAAGAAGTGCAGATTAGCCTTTTTGAACCAAAATTAACAATTTCTAAGTTGTTAGATACTGTCTTAAATGTTCTGCATCATAAAGCAGTGTTAAACATAGTGGGCCCATTTCATTTTTACTGACACAAATGAGAAATAAACCTCTCCACTCACTTGAGCTTCTACTGCATGCAAGATCAAAATCAGAGCCAGAGGCATTTGGAGTCTGAAAGAAATGTTTTTGTTTTTGATGTCTATTTTTGCTGCCTCTATTTAGAGCAAACATAGCCAGGGCTGCAAGTGAATACAGTGTCTCTAAAGAGGTGAGTTATTCCCAGCCAATCTGTAGTGGCAGAATGTGGTACCTTATGGGTTTGAAATAGACCATCCTCATTAACTACATGTTGGGCCAAACCCCGTTAATTTCTACAGCTCCTCAGGGCTGAATTTAGCCCATTAGAACAAAGTGATAATACCATTGGAAGCTATTTTTGTGCCCTGTGCTGCAAGTTGGGTAGTATGATACAGCATAAACTAGCTAAAGCCAAGATGTTTTAGGCTTTGGGGCATTAAATAGTTTCTCAGTATTTATCCATGCTTTTCTCAAGGGTTCCAAACAGTACTAATTAGTGTACATAAATGATGGCTGAAATTCAGGGAGAATTTCAGCAGCAACTGTGTTGGGGGTACTTGTGGTGTCTTCAGAGCCACGTCCTAAAGGGCTTTGGATTGAGCTGTGTGATGTGGTGGGATGTGGGGCAGTGATCAGTGGGACTTTATGAGTCGTGATTGTGGGAGGCCAGTGATATGGAGTGAAGCAAAACTAGGCAGGACTCCAGGCAAGATTCCTACTAAAATCACTGTCATGGAGTGTCATGTTGTGTGTTGACCCATATCTGTTTTAAATTAGGAGAGATTTAAGTAAGGTGTTAGGAAGAAATTCTTCACTGTGAGGGTGGTGAGGTACTGGCACAGAGAAATTGTGAATTCCCCATCCCAGGAAGTGTTTTAGACCAGGTTGGACGAGGCTTTGAGCAATCTGGACTAATGGAAGTTGTCCCTGCCCATGGCAGGGATGGTGGATGATGGTCTTTGAGGTCCCTTCTAGCCCAAACCATTCTGTGATTCTAAACCAGATGGTCAGACCCCTTCCCACATGGGACACTGGGCAGCTGGGCAGCAGTTGACAAACCTGGTCTATGTGCTACTTCTCTGATGCCTTAAGTTTTTCTGTTCTGCTTGGGTGTGTTTTTCTATTGTGCTTGCGTGGTGAACCCAAAACAGTTCCTATTCCAGCTGGGGACTCAAGGATAATTTCTTCAAACTTCAGGCCCTAAGCATAAGCAACATGAAAAGAGGAGGGCAGGCAAGCAAGCAAGGAGGATGAAACTTCATGATTTGAGGCTATTAATTGGACAGTTGACTCCTGATGCAAATGGAGTAAAACCTATAAAAATGTGAGATCTCATGATCAAGCTCTGTTTTGCTTCCATCTTGGAGCCATCCAGGCAGGGCCATGACTATAGCACTGGTACTGCCCCTCAATAAATACCCATTTTATTCCTCTTAACTCTGTCTGGCCTCTGTTCCAGCTCCTCTAGGCATCATCTCAAGCCCTCCCCTCAATCTGTCATTCCATTGCTCACTTATCTTGTGGCTTTTGCCCATCTTAAGTTTCTGCTACACCTCTAATGAGCTCAGGAGAACCAGTCACTGCTGGTGTTTGACAACACAAATGAGACTCATCCAGCTTGTCCCAAAAGTCCCCAGTGTTCCAGCTCACTATCCCTTCCTCCTGCTGAGGTGGAGCAGGTGAAGGTGACATGTGACAGTTTGTTGTTACCTGATGCTCTTCTCCTGTGTTGTGATCCCCGTGGCAACGCCAGCGATGATTTTATTTGCCACCTCACCGTGCCTGACGCACGCCCGAGCCCTGCTGTGCTGCCTTTACACCTGCTGGATAATTGTGCTCTCACTCACTTCAAGATCGGGCATGTGAGCTTCAGCCAGGCTGGGAACAGCTCCACTGGAGCAAAAAATCCGGTTAAAGGGAGAAGCAGAGCAGGCTGTGAGCTGCTGAGTCACTGCCCAGCCCTCCTCGGGTAGCCTGACACCGAGGCACAGGATCAAAGGTGAGGTGACCTTGTGCATCGGAGGTGAGGCAAAGTCCTGCGCAGGAGCTGGAATGTGCATCAGCTCTGGAATGCAGACAGGCAAACACTGCCTCTGTTAGCAGCTTTGGGCAGGGGTCTAAGATCATCTGTCTAAGGGGGAAAAGCTCCACATGTGCCCCAAACCCAGGGAAGTCAGTGGAAATACTCCCATCAACTGTGACTCAGGTGCTCAGAGAGAATATTCTCAGATCTGTTCTTCTGACCAGAGCTGTGGTTAGTCTGGTGATGCTTAGTTTTGGTCCACTCTGTTTTGAAGCTGGGTGAAGCTCTTGGAAAGCCTCAAAATCTCTCTTTAATTTGCTAAATAGGAAACTTTAATCTCATCCTGTAATTCCACAGTTCTCATTATGATCTCCAAAGAAACATTAAAATGCGTTGTGTTTCAAAGATTATTGTTTCTCATCACATCTCCAGCCTACTCTGTTTATTTCAGTGGACTAAATATCAAGGTTATTTTTGGGTGTGAATCCCTGGATCTGCCCTGGCTGATTTCTATACCCCTCCTCTGGCTTTGGTAATTAAACTATGCAAACTTTTGGCTACTTTTAGAGGATTTTCTGGCATGGCCTGTTTCACTGCCTTTTCACTTGCATCCAAAGCAACAAAGAGCCCAGTGCTGTTTGCCACCTCTTCTCCATTTCTTGAAAAGTGTAGGACAGAGAACACAAAGGTGTTGGCCAAGATGAAAGAAGGACTCCTGCTGTCTGGTTGGATCCCTTGTTTAGTTTTGGGCTCTACAGGTGCTCCTGCATGGTAAGATTCATTTTTCCTAACTTCAGATGTCTCCAACCCGGACATTTACTTCTGAATACTTCTGGACTCCCTTTACAGTCCAGCAAGGTACCTCACCCTAAAGTAGACATTTGTAACACTTGCCCTTTTGGGTTATGCCCGAAAAACCCCTGGTTGTCTTCCTGGACTCCAGTGAGGTCTATTCAATAAGCTCAGAGACAGACATCTACAGCTGAGGCATTCACATTTGGTTAGAGAGCCTCAGGTTCAGAGTCTATTTTTTACTGGGTCTCAGATTTTAAAACAAGCCTCTGTTCAGTCTATTTTCCCTTCAGCAAGTCACCTTTGGAGATGAATTTGCCCTCTTTCAAAGATATTATGTGAACCCAGTCTGTAAAAGTCTGCACATAAGGCCCTTTGCAGAAGTATTGCTTTCACAAGTGTCTTGCCCTGGGGCATACCTGTCTTTCCAACCATCCTCTAGGATGTATTTTTAACAGAGGAATACAAATGGGATGGTTGCCTGGGACACCACCACTGACCAGTATATCCATGAAAACAGAAGCCACCAGGGCAGAAAGCCCAGATGGACTTCCACAGTCCCTAAAGGTACCCTGTAAGAGGGACTTTTGACCAGGGCATGCAGTGTTAGGACAAGAGGGAATAAGACTGAATGGGTAGAGGTCAAGTTAAGATGAGGTATTAGGAAGAAATTCTTCCCTGTGAGGGTGGAGGTTTCCCAGAGAAGCTGTGGATGGCCACCCTTGGGAGTGTCCAAGGCCAGGTTGGATGGGGCTCGGAGCAACCTGGGATAGTGAAGGTGTCCCTACAAGGCAGGGAAGTGGAATGAGATCATCTTTAAGGTCCCTTCCAACTCAAACGATTTTGTGATTCTGGGATGTCCTCATGAGTGAGTGTACTTGCAGAACAGAAGGGCAGCATCTGGATCATGCCTCATAACACACTGAGGGATCCTTGGGATGAAAGAAGCTGCATAAACATAAACTATCTCCAGTGATTATAAATGTCAGAGAAAGGGAAATGCATGATTTAAAGCAGTGCCAGCTCTGGTTTAGCAGCAGATAAGCAGCACTGGGGCTGTTGGTCAAACAGTGCTGCTCACTCTTCACTGCTCATGTTCAGATGAAATGCAGGGGAAGGATATTTTTTCTATCAATGCCACAGAGATCTGAGTGTTCCTGTATGTCTTTCCTACAGAGATAAAGACATGGACACTGCTGACATGTTACATTCCCCTTATCTGGGGTGATTGTGCAATCCCACTGGTGTAAATCTCCTGCTTCCTAGTGTGATGCAAGCAAGCTCTGCCTCTACAAAGTTTGGGGGCAGTTTGGCATGGCCCTGCCCCCCACAAACAAGAGGTGTGACTTGTCAGCAGGAAAACCATGGAAGCACTTCTGCAGGAGGTGACAAAAGGTTAGAAGTTTATGCAGGACTTTCCAAGAAAGCCCCATGTGGTGTCCACAGCAATTCCTCCTTTCACCATGTGTCCTATGTAAAGTAACAAGAGACTGACTTGCTCAGCTGGGCAACCTCCCGAAATTCTGGGCAGGGCTGTCACACTGCAGGCTGCTGCTACGTGATCCATCTTTGGAAATAGAGGCCCACCAGGAATGCTTCCAAATGGTGAATTTCCAGGTCCTGCTGCCCTGGGGACTTTGGGGATGATTTTCATCTCATGCAACTTCAGGGGAATAAATCAGTGACCAAGTGCTGCTCTGGATGCCCCATGTTAGCAGGGACATGAGGCTGGCAGGTAGGAGATGGCACCTGTGTGAGACCCATGGCCTTCTAGAAGTGAGGTGAGATACGTTAGGGCATCCCAAAGGGCTTGGAATGCCCACATTTAGGTACCTGTCTTCCTTCCTGCACATCTACACCCTCTGTCTCCATCAGAGCTGGGCTGTTTTTGCAGCAGTGACATAAGTTCTTTCAAGGTGGGGCTTAGCCAAACTGTTTCAGACACCTACTTTAGATTTGTTCCCTAAACACCATGGGCTGTCATAACTAGACTTCTGTGGCTGTGAAGGGAACTCAAATTTAGACATTTATGTACAATCAGCCAAACTCCATCGCAGATCTGGTCTGTCTCATGCAGACATTAACTTAATACCAAGAAAACAGCAATCCACGGACCTGATTTTGCTTGTAATTACAGCAGTGTTGATGAGATTAGATAGAGAACTGCCACTTGGCAGTTGTCCCCTAAAGTAAGCTCTGACAAATCTTCACTATGGTAATGTTTTCATGGCTCCTTTTGTAAAAACAAGAGTTTCAGTTAAGAGTTATTTGCTTGGATTCAAGCCAATTGCGAGCGGCTTCAGTTTTCTCAGGGCGTCCCACGATGCTTTCAATTACAACGAGGTGAGTAAGAGATGTTTGGGTTTGATGGTGATGCTGAAAGATAATTGCACATGTCTATATTGTTCCTGATCTAATAAAAAAGTTTCACTCCATTCCAGAGAAAACAGTTCACTCTTCAAGGATTTTTCACATTAAGAAGAAAAACAGAGTGAAAGGAAATCTCTGAACAAAGACACATTTCATAGTGAAATCCATCTCAAACAACTTATGTTTTTTAACTCTAAATGAATTCACTTGGCAAAACTGACAGAAATTCACAGGGTTGCTGCTCTCTTTCACCAGAAAAAGCATTTATCCCGCCCAAAACACGCCCACGCTGTTGCAGCTGCAGTGCTCTAAAACCCACAGGGCTTTGGACCCTTGCTGGCTGGGCTGGGGGGCCTGGGGTGATCCCTGCAGGTTTTTGACAGCAGGCTGACAAAGGCCCCTTGGATGCCTTCCCTCCATGATGCTTCCACAAGGTAAATGTTCCTGCTATTATTTGCAACACAGTCATATGTCACAGCAAATGCCAGGTACAATAAGACCCAGACAGCAAAACAGTATAAATAGATGAGGGAATTCCTGGCATTAGTTCTGGAGCAGTTTGGGACTGGAACAAGTGAAAAAATACAATTTTTCACAAAGCGAAGTTTCCTGTAAGTAAAAGAAAATCTCCCCCATTTCTCCCCTCCCTTCTTTCTCCAGATTGCACTTTTTCACCAGGGAGAATCCGACTGCTCCAAGTGAGTTGAACCAGAATTTCATTTTGCTGAACTGGCCTGATTTGGGATGCAAACCACCTCTGAAAGGCTGAAATTTCCCACGGGAGTGGAAATTTTTCTGAATTTTGCTCATCTCTGGTTACTGCTTGCACAGAGATGGCCTAAAGCAAACAAACAGCTCTGTCCTGGAGCAGCCAGCAGAGCAGCCTGGTAAGTAGGTTAATTTGGATGGGGTTCCCGGGTGGCAGCTCCTCGTCCTCTCTCCTGCCTGGGGAAACCAGTGATCAGCTCTGCAGACAGGGCAGTGACAAGGCTCCCTTCAAGGCAAAAATAAACTTCCACATTTCTGAACTCGGAGATCCTTCCCTGCAGGAGTCATTCCCACCCCAGGGCAGGCTGGTGTGGCCTGACACAGCTCTGCTGGCCTCAACGGAACACCCCAGGAAAAGGATCACCTCATTCTAGATGTGAAAATATTCCATTTTAGAACAAAGCCAAGACCTCAAGGGATTTTTTAGTAGGTTCTACAAGGCAGCTGATAGCCCAGATGGGAATTCATACTGTGGTTGGTTGCTGAGAGCCTGCCAGCTGGTGATGCATCCCTGTTGGTGAGGTATCATCATGTTATTGGTGAGGATCAGAAAACGTGCCAAGGCTGGGAGCCTGGGGGGATGAGAGATGGACATGTGTGAGAGGCTCTGGATGGAGACAGCTGGTTCCTTCTCACTGCCTCTGCCTCCATAACATTGCAAGAAGACATCAGCTTCCAGAGCTGCTTGGGCAGCCTTGGGGCAGCTGGTGGGAAGAGTTGTACCCCAGGTACAGTGATGGAAAGTTCCTATCCACATCCACAGGGCATGGGATGTAGAGTCAAGTGATACCCCCTCCTTGCAGCAAAGACAGATGTGCCCTCTGAGCACTGCACTGTGCTCCTGAAGTGTTCGTGGCCTGCCATGCCAACCTTCAGCCTCCCTGCAGCCCCCACTTCCCTTCTCATCTGGGGAGAGAAGAATGCCCTGCAAACAATTAACACTCAAAATCCCCCAGTGAACTGGGGAAGAATTATTCCTCATTTTTACCTGTCTGGAAAATGACACAGAAATTAATTGACTTCTTCAAGGTCACTCAAAGAGTCAGTGGAAGATTTGAAAATGGGACCCAGGAGTCCTGACTGCTGATTTTGTTTAACCACTAGATACCTAACTTCAATTGCTAGAGAACCTGATCTCAGGCTTTACAGTTTTGATTAAAGATTCAAAAAATATTGAAGCTTTAAAGGAAAAAATAATTCACTACAACTTCACCAAGTGATGTGTGACTGGGCACAGCCCCTCTGGGAATACAGGCACTGTTTAAGAAGAGCTGCTCCACTCCATGCTCTGCATTCACATGAGGTCCCAGGCTTGATGCCGACAGACACAGGTACAGGTCTGGCTCCTGCCACCACAGGCAGCTCAGGTGGCTGCCAGGTCTCTGCTTGTCCATGTTCAGAAGATAAGGTCCTGAACTGAAGCAGCAGCAAGCTGTGTGTCTACACCTCATGCTGGGCTTTGGTTGTGTTATGTGTTCAAAAGCATTTTAGCTGCTAAAGATGAGCAACCAGGGCTTTGAGAGTAAAACATGGAGTCCAGTGGGTGCATCTCCTGCTCTGAGTGCAGAAGCAGAGCAGTGAGTTGGCTCCTGGCTTAAAATGATCCTGAGAGGGCAGAGAGCACCTTCTACCAAGCTCCTCATCCTTTTCTCTGGGCTCCCACCCCATGGCACTGCACTCCCTCAATGCTCAGCAGTTCACTTCTGATGTCACCTCATTTCTTCTCCCACCAGTGCACAGAGACCCCATCCCAGCACCCCACAGCTCTGTCCTTGGGGCAGCCCAGCCCCACAGGTGCCCCATAGCAAGGACAGTGAGGAGAGTGCAACCAACCCCTTTGCTTGCTGTTGCCTGCTCTGACCTCCCTGGAATCACCACCTCCAACCCCCCCATCACCACCAACACAACCTGTCCCAACAACAGCAGCCTGACTCACTGTTACCCTCTAGTGCTGGGCCAGCTGGGAGACAGGCATCTCCCTGGAGAACTCAGTACTCCAGGCAGCACTGGGCTGTCCTCTTCACTCTCAGACACCCAAAATTCAAGTCCTGGCCCCAGTGACTCATTGTAGGGTGCTGACTTTCATGGTTTCATGGTTTGCTGAGCCACTTTCTCTGCTCTTACATCCCAGACAGGCAGATTTGTCACCCAGCTGTTGGTAGCTTGGACAAGCCCTTTGGTTCACTTGATTATGTGCCTGCTCCAGGTTTTGTCTTCCTTCCTTTTTATTTAAGCTCTCCCTGTCATCTTGAGTTTTGTTCTCCAGACCTTTTTTGCTGTGGTTTTAGTGGAGGGACCAGTAGCAGGTTTGCCCACGGAGAGGCTGATGGTGAAACGCCTGCCAGCAACAATTAGGGAAAACTTGTTCTGTCGGAAACTCCTATTTTTATAGGGAAAGCATTGTTGGTGAGAGGGACCAGAGTTTGCTCCCAGTCTGCAGCAGTAGAGCTCAGACTCAGGAAGATGGTGAAAACATTAAAGCCTGCTTGATTTTTCCCTGCTGTCTATGAGAATATTGACATTGGTTTTCAAGGAACCAGGATTTTCCCTCTGTTGGGAGAGGAAGGGTTGGCCATCTTTAGAGCAGCCTTTGTAGACAGGGCTGAAGACAACCTGTGGGGCTGGGAACAGAGTGCTGGAGAGAGGAGCTTGGAAGGGGAGAGTGGAGAAAAAGAATCCCTTGCAGCAACAGCAGAGTTCTAACCCTCCTCCCTCTCTGCTTCCAGGGGAAGAGGGTTAGCATTTTTCCCTAGCAGGATTTGTCAGTGTTGGGCAGCCAAATTAGAAGCCTTCTTGCCCTAACCAGGCCACAGCCCTGAATGCCAATGATTCACCACTGGAAATGCTGGTAAATCTACTTTCCTTTTCACGGTTTTCCGTTTCTTTTCTTTCCTAATGAGTGCCGCCAATTCCTTATTTCACACATGCCAACATGGATTATAACTTGCTCCTCTGAAAAGAGGCCAACAGCCGCATTGGCCACGGGCTCGACGCTGTGTAATCAAGAGCTTTCTCTGGCTCCTGACACATTTGGACCTGTTTTTCTGATAAGCTGAGCTTGTTTATGGCCATGCATGAAACACAGCTTGTGGTTTTCTGTCCTAGTGCATCTTGTTTGACTGTATTTTGACTTCACAGACTGTTCCCGTTGATAGAATAAACATTGGTATTCATATAAATCGTTTACCCTTTGAGATCCTGTGATAAAGCACAGGAAAAGTGTCTTGCCTGCACTAATGAACTGAGCAAAGCAAACATCCTGGATGATAGGTAAGGATCATTTGGAAATTTTATGGCCAGAAACAAAGTCTGAACATTTGTGTGCACACACCACAAAAACTCACCCCCGTATTTGTGCAATGTATCCAGCAATGCATTCTTGAGTAATGTGTGTGTTCCTGGAAAACACACAGGGCACAGTTCACTTGTCTAAATGGAGGTGTATGGGGTTTTTTGGGATGCTGCGAGAATCTGAGGCATCCACACAAATCTGGCAGGAAGTGATGCAGGCCTACAGGCTCCCTCCCTCTTGGAGCAGCTGCTGAAAGCTGGGCAAGATAGCCCCAAGACCCTCCAGGGGTGTGAGAAAGAGATGTGCTGTCAGCAGAGCTGAGTTCCCTGCATGGTGTGAATGGCAGAGTTCAGAGATGGAGACAGCTGAATTGCAGTGTCTGCAGGATGGTGTCCAGTGAGCAGTGGTCCATCCTGTCCATGGACCCCAGGAGTGATTCCTTTGGCCAGAAGAACAGTGCTGTTGGCTGCATTAGGAGGGACTCAGCTTTCTGAGCCCTGGCATCTTTTAATTTGTGAGATGCTCCAGACTGTCCCAGCCAGCAGATGCCACAGATTCCTCTGGCATCTGCAGTGGCAGACATGACAAAGGACTTAAAGGAGGCCCAAGTCTGGATGATATCAAATTCCAGAGAGATGAAGGTCTCCATAGTTCATTTATCATGTCAGCTGGCAGATAAGTGTGCAGATACCCAATACATCCAAAGAGCCCTGGGCACTCAGTTTGGAAACGGAGCTGAGCATCAAAAGTGGAGTTCATCTCTCCTAACTAGACATTTATAATATAGTTATATCTAACGTGGCTTCTCCCAGCTCCTTTTACCACAGGTTGTAGGAAATGTGCACTCCAAGGGCACGATTCATCTGCCCAGTTTTAGAAGTGTCCTCTAGAGAGATAAGAATAACCCCTTGGTTCTCCTGAGCACATTGACTAGAACTCTCCAAGGTCTAAATGTGCACATTAAGACAGAGTTAGTGTTGCCTTTTCCCTGTAGATACAGGCATTTATCAGAAGAATTGAATCTTCAGGGCATAGACAGTCCACCAATTCCTTTGATAGATATTCTCTGTGACTGGTAATTGTCTCATCTGAATTTGCCCAGATCAGTTTATGTCCTGCTTCTCTTCTGCAGATTGAAGGATCCTTCAGCACTGCAGTGAGTTACATATTCTGATCTTCCCATTGATAAAATGAAGAGCTGGAGCTGCTCAAGGTTTTGACAGATTGCTTAAAATCCTTGAGAACTGAGATAAGATATGGTTGAGCACATTGTTTCCGTCAGTGAGGACAAATGGAGCAAATTATTAAGTAATTCCTTATTATGAGATAACTGCCTTAATAGCATCATCATGGTACAGCCATCTATGACAAATCAGAGCAAAGCTATGTGCAAGCAACTCACGGATGGGAGAGTTTGACAGTATATGGAAGTGTGTGTGTCCAAAGAGAGTCAGAAGGACCAGAAAAATGGAGGGGAATATCCAGTGGATGCAGTCATAGGAATGCTGTTAGGATTTGCTGAGAACATGGAGAGAAGGGGAGCAGTAATTCATTTTACTTTCATGTCTTGAGTTATCTGGAAAATGGATTGGAGCCGTGAATTCAGAAACCACCTTCAGTTCTTTTTCATCATTTCTAGAGGAAGAGAAAGGACAGGATTGCTCTGCAGTGGTCTTGATCCTACTATAGCTTCTCCTGGTGGAACATGGAGTTGCTGTGCCTCAGTTTCTCCATCTGCACAGTGGAGCTGTAGGATGCTGCTGAGCATCTCCTCAGCTGTGGGGGTCTACCTGGTCTAAGTCAGACCTCTGATGGGGTAAATCAGTTCCTGTGGTACTTATTGACAGGGATTCTGGCCTGCAGCTTGCAAAGCAGCCAGACATTCCCATGAAAAGTGAATCCCACCCCTGGGGCAAAACCCACTGCCAAATCTGTGAGTAGGAGAGGGACTTCCTTGCTGGAAACATCACAGCGTTACCCTGGAGGGTAGGAAAGAAAAAAGACCACATACTGCCCTGTTTCCAGGCAGAGTTGAGTTGAATTTTAAACAGCCTTGTTCCAACCTCCCCCCATGACAGCAAATGTCACTTGTAAAGTGTGTAATTTGTGCCTGCAGCCTCGTGTCACTCAGGTCACATGCAGATGTGTACTCCCTGCTGTTCCCTTCTCTGCTCTGACAGGATGCAGGTTTGGCAGCTCCTGACATCCCAGTGAGGCACCCACAGATCCAGGGCCTCTCCATGGCAAGGGTGGGATGATGGGCTCTGGGGAGGTCCCAATGTCCCCACTGCACCTGTGGTGAGCCCAAATGTCCCCACTGCACCCATAGTGACCTCTGTGCATGCATGGCTCAGGACACTGCTGGCACCAGGTGTGCGCATCATCCACATCACCAGCTATTGGGGCCTGTGAGCCTGCAGGGTCTGCTGGGGGAGAGAGTTCCTGCTTTTCTTGGGCAGATATCCCTTCTTTTGGCCTTGGACTCGTGTTTTCTGGCTGGCAGACCATTCCTCTCTCCTTTGGCATTGTCACATTGGCAGCACAGACAGTGCTCACAGCATCTTCTTCCCAGCCTCACCTTGCAGCCATCTCCTCCCTAACTAGACAGAAGACACCACTGGTTGTTCTGCCTCTTACAAACCCCACCTGTGCTGGGAGGGAGCTGTGGGAAGCCCTTGGCACCTCATGTTGTGACCTGTCACAACGTGAGACCCTTTGCAGGTCCTCAACACAACGCTGGCCACACGATGACAGTGTTGGGTGGGCAGCTGTGGTTCTCCCTGTGCCTCACACTCCTGGCCATGCCCTAGTTCATCTCAGTGTTAGGCAAGTGCTCCTTCTGTTGGAATTACTTAAATATCAAAGAAGAGCCCTAGTGCTCAACTGTTTGGTCTTTTCTCATGGTGAAACCTCGGCAGAGTTGAATAACCTCGTGGCTCCATCCAACTAAAAAAGTGTTAAACAAGTGTTTCGTCATTTTGGGAAGCGAAACTTGAGCCTGTGCAGTGAAGCAGCCCAGCAGATGCCTTCTGAAGGCTGTTTGTAACCTAAGCAGCACATGGCTCTGCTGGAGGTCAGGGAGACGTCTGTGAGCCTGCCCTGATGAATGAGAGTCAGGAACCACTGGTGGGTGATCCTGTGAGGCAACTCAGCTGCTGACTGAATTTCAAAGACAGCATGAATGAAAGGATCTGTGGCAGTCTGTAGAAACTCCTGTCTGGGCTAAGGACCCATTTACCAATGAAGAATAATGAAATTGTACACCTTTCAGAAGGCACTTTAAGATCTGCTTGTGCTAAGTATCTTAGAAAAGCCAAATACTGCGATTATAATTTATTCCAATGCCAGGAATGTGTCCATATCTCATAGCCAATGGATGCCACCACAGAGACCTGACAAAGCCAATTGATGGAGTGTCCATGGAGTAAAAAGGAGTATCCATGCCTCCCTAGCTGTGCAGTGTGCATCTGAGTGAGGCTGAGCGACTCACTCAAGGCTACCCAGCAATATGTGGATGAGGCAAGACTGATTTCAGTGCCACAACCCTTGAGGCTGTGCCTGCACTGAAGATCAGGTTAGCAGAGCAAAGCAGCCCTTGCAGAGAAGGTCCTGGTCCTGTCTTGTCTCCATGCAGAGCTGTGGTCCTGCTGGGCAGTGAGCCTGTGGCCAGTGAGCTTCCTTCTGTAGCCCTCATGACAATATTTTATTCTTTTTTCAGCCTAGTCTAAGCTCTTCTGCGTCCTTGCTGGAACCCAGCCCATGCATGTAAATACTTGTGACAGAGAAAAAAGGTTCCTCTGAAAGATTTTTGGGATCTAAAGTATTTTTATAGGTTCTTCTACACCCTCCTCTTTCAGGTGAAATGTACACTTTGAACTTCCATTGGGAAAGGAACAAAACATTTCCGTTTGGAAGCCTGAAAATGGGTGAGGGACACTGGGCTTGCCCAGCCCCATAGTGTGTGAACAGGGAAAGAGCCGGGTCCTCATCAGATCTAACGCCTGTCCTTAATTAGGCACGCTTTAATCTGTGGTGATTAAGTAAATGAGAGCTCAGTGGGAAGAGGGAAACCATGTGAGTCATGTCGTTGGTGCCAGCCCCAGGGCGGGAGGAGCGGATGCTCCTGGAGCAGTCCTCAGGCAGCACCAGGCTGAGCTGGCAGAGCAGGCTGGAAAAGCTTGTCCTGTCGGGGGTTTGGTCAGACATTAAGAGAGGGCTTCAATTTTCAGGCATGCCAGCCTCATGGGTTCTGTGAAGGGCAATGAAAAGGAGTTTCATGGCCCAGGGCTGTGCTCTGCTGGTCCATCACTGAATCCAGGCTCACCAAACCTTGCAAATCCCCTGATGGAACTGCTCCTGCTCCCACTGAACACATCTGACACCAGATCAGCTGACATCAGATCTAGATCTGTAAAGGGAAACCAAGGTGGTTTTTTTTAGTTTGAGGAAGTATTTTTCCTAAAGATGGTTTTTACAAGCACTTTGTGTTTTGTTATTGCACTGCTGAGCCACTTCTTTAAATCCAGTGAGTTAAGCAGGGACTCTCTTTGCAAGGCTATTTTTTCTATTCCACTCTGTGCCATAGATCTTCAATGGGTGCCACTCATAAATAAATCATAAATAAATAAATCCTCCCTTTGTCCTCTCCTCCTTTAAGCCAACACAAGGGAACTCAATAGCACTTTAGCAAGCCATTATTAAAGTGATGGTAAATACAAACCCTTGATGGAGAGCTGTGGTGTAGGAACAGATTGCCCAATTTTCTTAGAGCGACGGAGATGTGCGTGTCATTAATAAAACATCTTGTTGTATGGTTTTTAATTATTTTTCCCATCTCAGTGGAAATGGTTACCTCTGCTCACATGAAAGAGAAGATAACTTGATGAAGGTTCTTGTAATAAGCATTGTTGGAGCCATCATCTGCCAGAGCATCTTGGTAATTAATGGTCTGTTTAAACTCCAGTGCATAATTGTCTTTGCATTCTTGACTGTGGCTGTTGCTTGGATCTTAATGGGACATCTGTAGGGAAAACAGGAGGGCAGTGGGGGTTGAATTCATCACAAATGCTCATCAGCCAGGTGAGCTTCAGCAGTGTCACATCCCAGAGGTGCTACTTGAAGAATGCTGCCATCCCTCAAGGAACAGGATCTCTTTGCTGGGCATCTGGGCTGGGATCTTCCAGCAATTTACAGTGCCATGGATTTAGGAATAGGACTAAACACCTTCTGAGCTAAGATCAGTGGCATTTCTTTTCTGGTGGCTTTTCCAAACACTAAACACCATCCTGTGTGACAGCACAAGGTGCCTGTACAGGAAGGACCAGGAGATCTGATTCTATTAAATATTTTCTGGACCAGCTGGCACCCAAACCACTGCCCTCACTGGGCTCTTTCTCTTCTACAGAACAGCATGACAACACCTTTGCTCCTTGTCCTTGCTGCAGCCCTGTAAATTAGTTGTACCCTGTTTCACCTGATTTTATTGTGAGACCTGAAATACCCAGTCCTGTGTTCTGCACTCCCAACTCTGATGCTTGGTGAAGTAAATAAGTGTAGACATAAAAAAGGGCTTCTGAGCCTTGAAAATATGGAAGAGATTTTGGAAACATGATCTATGCACAGCTTGAAATTCTTAGAACATGTGAAAAGGAAGTATCCTGGTAAAACAAAAAATAAAAAATGATAGTGACATACATCTCAGGAGATGAAAATCCTGAGGGGAGGAAAAGGACCAAGGGCTCTGCTCACACTGCTTTGAGGCCAAAGGATCATAGCATTAGCTGTGTCAGGACTGTCACTTTGCAGCCAGTAAAGCATTTAGTACAATTGCAACTTGACAAATCCTGAAGTGCAAAGCTAATTTCAGTCAATGACAATTTCTAGATGGGTGCACATCCTGACGGAAGAGGTTAACACTGTTAACTGAGCAATAAAAGCATCACTGGAAACCTCATCCTCTCCATGCCTAGAGAGTAAACAGTGAGAAATTCCTCCTTGGAAGGTGTCTATGCCGCAGGAGGCAATGGCTAGAGCTGGGATCTCAAAGAGTAAAAAGAGGTTTTCATACCTCAATTACTTAACCCTTAAGAGCTCTCATGGTTCTCTGCTGTTACCAGTTCTCATGCTTTAGGACAGAAAGAATCCTGGTGTCAGGAAGGGATTTCTCCTCTGCTGCCACAAGTCCCCACAGATGACCAAGGACAAGGAGCCTCATGTTAAACTCCCCTCTGAAACACCCACTACCAATTCCTGCTGAGTATTTAATTTCTCTGCCAAAATGTTGAGCAGCTGTTAATTCCAAGATGATGAGTGAGCAGCTCAGAATTGTATTGTTGATTATTTTTGGGAAGCCCCCTGTTACTGTGGTGACAGCCTAGAAGGAGTGAGTTTGCTATCTTGAATGCCTTTGGGTACTCCTGTGTGTGAAAACGTGCTGTGTTCCCAGATCCCCTGGCATCCAGCTGTGGCCCTGAGCCAGTGGAGCAGCACAAAATGATTCCAAGTGATGGCTGGGAACGGGGTGAGCATCACCAATGGTGACTGTGGGTGAGCATCTCATCTCACAGGACAGAGGTGTACAAAATATCCAGCTTGTCAGAGATGCTTCCATCACCTTCTTTGGGATGTTCCCAGGGAAATTGGAGCTCTGGATGTGTTAGGATGGTGGGAACTCAAAAAGGTTCTCTCTTTCCAAGGTCTTGTTCTTTGAGAGATCATCTAGCAAGAATCCCTTTGTGAGTTACCATGGAGGAGTCAGCTTGCAGAACAAGGCCTAAATTTAGCTGCTTTTGAGTCACAGAATCCTAGAGCAATTTAGCTTTGAAGGAACCGTAAAGATCATGTCATTCCAACCCCCCTGCCATGGGCAGGGACACCTTCCAGTAGATGAGATTGCTCAGACCCATCCAGCCTGGCCTTGGACACTTCCAGGGATGGGAAGGAACAAGGAACAGCAGCATCTCTCTCCCTCTCAGGCACCCATGGCTTGTCTCTTGTGTTAACTGTCATCCTCCTCCTGTTTCTGCAAACGCTGTAATTCGAAAATAGAAAAAGGAGAAGAATGAAACAAAACAACTGCTTCAAAAGCCCCGTAAAAAAAAAAAATTAAAAAAAAGGGAACCTAAGATATAATTATGCCTCTTGGATGATATTTTCCTCTGGAAAAATACTAAACATGTTCATGTGACATTCTGGTGTACAGCACGTCTCTCTCTTGCTCTCTCTCCTCCTCCCTCTCCCTTGCTCTATGCTCCAGGAGCTGCCAGCACGTTGTGCAGGCAGACCCAGAGGCAGCTCAGATGTGAACCTGCAGCACTGCCGGGCTCGGATTCAGGGACGCCACGAACATCACTCCATGGAACCCACGGGATGCGGTCACGGCGCTTTTTAAAAATGACATCCTCGGCCCTCTTCTCACCCTGATTTCTGGCTCATTTCTGAGCAGCTTTGATGGAACACAGGCACTGAAGGGCTCAGAGGGTTCAGCCATCCCTGGCCCGTTTCCCCTGAAGAAGGACAAAGCCCCTGGAGCTCATGGAGCAAGGCAGGAACAATTCCTTGTGGGATGCTGGACAGGATGAGAGCCCAGGGGTGGGATTTGTTGAACAGAGCACCATGGTTTAAGCGAGGTCTAAGAGAATATAGGCAACAGAAGCCTCTGCAGCTCAGTGGCACATGAGCCCACAAAAAAATCCCCCTGTTATAAATACATATTATGGTATTGGCTTTTCACAAATATTAAGGTAGATACTATATGTGTAGTGCTAAAATGTTTTTTTAAGATATAGTTTGCTTTAAGAGAAACATAACCTAATAAAGTGTCTTTATAATAAGTAAACTACCTGCTTGATTAAATAACACCCAGTGAAAACACCTACTACTAATATACCAATTACCAGCAGCGACCATCTATAAAAATTAAAGACCACAGCCCAAATTAAGACTGATAAGAAAAATAAATTAAAACCACAGCCAAAAAACACGCATGCTCTAAAAAGGCAAACTCAAAAAGTAGCCAGGTAAAACAGCTCTTAAAATATGAAAAATAGTTTGTAAAAAAGTTTAAAAATGTATAATAAGTCTATAAATATGCAATGGACTGATAAATTTCAAGAATATCTCCAAAATAACAGGTGTGCTCTTAACTGAATGCCAAGCACCTGGCTGTTATAACCTTTTGCTTTATTATTTGTCTCTTATTGTCTTTCATTAAACCTTTTAAATTTTACCAAAAAAGTGAATCTTGTTTTTCACACCCCCTTGTCCCTGCTCTCATTCCCTGCTGGATCAAGGCTGCTAATTGTGCTGTCAAAGCTCTGCGGGAAATTCCCTCCTCTGTCCTTTGGAGGCTTCCCCTGACACACTCCTGGGGTTAAAGGATCCCAGGCTTAATTTATTCACTGTTTTCAGACCCTTTCCCTTTCACTTCTCCCCTGAGATAGGTTTGCAGTAGCTGAAATTCAAACCCTGCAGCAAATCACCATGTTTTGCACTAATTTAACACCAAGCTTCGGGTGCTTAAACATTTCTCCAGTCTTTTGAGCACAAAAGTGGCCTTTTCCCCTTTGCAACCATCCCCTCTATTATTCAAACCCATTCCAAAAAATTTGAGGAATGAGCCATGTTGCTTATTCCTTTCTGGCACATTTCTATATTAAGAGCATTTTTTCCACCATGTTGCAAAAAAGGAACTCATCACTGGGCACAGTCCTTAGCAGGCTCTTGAGAACCCATGCTGGATTTGAGGCTGGTGAGAAAACCTGAAAAAAGGTTTGTGTCCCAAAAAAACAGAGTTTAAGGGTGGGATGTTTGCAAATCTCAGATTTGGGGACCTGATCATGGCTCTGATGCTGCCCTGTGGGGTGAAGCCTCAGCACAGGAGGCTCGAGTCCTCCACAAGGCTTAGATGACCCCATAAGGATGCAGCCTTTGTATAAAGCTCTTTTTTTTCTGTTAAAAACTGAAGCTTCACATCTATCACAACACTTCTAAGGCATCATTTCCTTTCAGGTAACTCTTAACCTGTCAGCAAAAGAGATGAAAAAAGAGCAGACCTTTCCCCAAATAGGGTGTAGCTCAGTGAAAAGTCAGAGCTGAAAAAAAATGGAGATGCCAATAAAAAATAGGAAAAGGAATATTTTCATATTTTTAAAAGTATTTTTACCTGTTATTTTGAAAAGGTACTTAAAACCAACGAAGGCTCTTCCTTCCAGCTTCCAAAGGTGTCATCCTGAATTAAAGCTCCCATGAAAATTCAAGCTGCCTTGTCCTCATCGGGGTTTTAAATTGAATTAGTCAACTGAATTAGGAATGCTCTTTGCTTTTCTGTGTTTGGTAGTGGCTGATAAGCCTGCAGCCACAGAGAAGCCTGGGTTTGATCCCAGCTGCTGCCTGGACCTGTGTGTGGAATTGGTTAACCATGTGCAGGAGAGCCCTCCTGAGCCAGGCCCATATTTCCTCCATAAATGATACTTGTGACAAATACCTGGTGTCATTGATATTCCATTAGTTTCCTTCAGTGAAAGATCAGACAGCTTTAAAAAGCCAATAAATTCCCACGGATTGTCTCTGAAAGGGAGAGAAAAAAGATTCCTTGGCAGGCCACACACCATTAAGCCCAAGCAGTGAGCAGTGTTTTATGGTTGGCAGGGCTGAGGTCACTACTTTTGGATGGGTGCAATTAAGATTCACTGAAGCCACCAAAACCCCACAATTCTTCAGGTGCTGGGGCAAAGACACCTTGTTCAGACAGCAGCAGGCTCAGCTTGGAGGAAGGATGTTCTGCATTGCTTCACTCCAGGCTGTGCTGGCCCTGGAGGTACAAACCAGCACAGATCCCACTATTAAAAAAAACAAAACACAAGCTTTATGAAGATTCAGGGAAATGTCTTTGAAGCTAGAGATTCTGCTTGCCTTGCAGACTAGAGACCATTTTTAAAAGGGATTTTGGAGTGCTGTTAAAACTCTGCAGCTGACAATGTGCCCACCTTGTGGTCACCACGTCTCTGTCACTTCAGAAAACGTCTCAAAGCCACGTGGTTTTCATTTTTTGTATGCAGACAATGCCTATGTGTGGTATGAAATGGCAGCAGCTTCCTCATTGCCCGGTGTGCTCAGGAAATCTGGATGTTGTCAGGTTTTGGGTGCCATTTCCTGACATTTGGGTGTCCTTCCATCCATCTGTCTGTTGAAATGATTTCCCTAGATCTTGCTCTAGCTGCAATCCTTTGGCAAGTCCTTTGTTCCCATTATTCTGCTTATGCCTGAAAAATTATGTTATTTGTGTGCAAAAATATCTTTTAGCCACTTGCACCCATGAACCATTGATTAAGCTTTTTTTTTTGAGGGGGGGGTGTTGATTATAGTATTTTTAAAAAATTTAATTTTCTACAGGTAAACCAAATCTTTTTAGCTAAATACCAGAATAAATGAATATGCAGAAATTTTTTTTCTTCCAAATGCATGCTTTGATGAATGACTCATTCCCTTTGTTACAGGAGAATTGCTGGAGCTCTGGTGTTTTCAGGCTCTGAGCAAGGCAAGGTTGGGAGGAGGAGTTATTGTCTTTTATTAGACTAGATGATATAGTTGGAAAAAAATCAAGCAGGATTTCAAACATGTGATCCTTTCCTTCAGGTTTGGAGCTGCTTTTGCTGCCTTCAAGCTGACTGCAAGTTAAAAACAATCATTGCAATGTTTGACTGGGTTGAGCCAAAGTCAGTGCAGTTGTCCTCAGCTTTTCCTCCAGACCTGGAAAAAGAACCCTGGAGTTCTGTGCCAGCATCACCTCATGCTAAAGCTCCTTATCCTTTCACCCATTAAATGATAGCAGCCCCTTTGAACATATTTACCCACATGTCTGTTTGGTTTCCAGTTGCTCCTTTATACCTGATAAATAAAATCAATTGGAGATAATGAATGGCATTTCTGCCTTCTTCCTCCCAACGTTTGGATGAAGAATTACCTTTGGGTAATTCCAGTCCTATCAACATTTCCACAGGAGGAAAAGGAGGGTGGGGCAGATGCTGTAATCTAAAACTTCTCTCTGAAGCAATTTGCGGGGGAAAAGTCCCCAAGTTGACAAACCTCTGAGTAAACCTATTAGGGAATCTCTCTCTCAGAGCAGATCCTGGGGCTGGAAAACTTTTCCACCTAGGGAAGGAACAGCATGATGAGGAGACACCCTGAGGTCGGGGTTGGGGAAGGCTGTGGCTGGGCAAGTGGAAGCCAAGTGTTTTGCACATCCCTGGCTGCCAGGAGGAAAACTTCCAGCCCCCATCATGATACCCCACTAACACGAGGCCATGGGTGATGCTGCCTCCAGGCAAGGTGCTGCCCAATGGATTTTGGGGGAAATAACCCAGCAGACCCCCAAAACCCTTGGGATTTGCACAAGTACTGGTGTTTTCCAGGCAAGGTGTCTGCTCTGGGCCAAGCCAGCACTGCCTGTTTGTTTCAGCCTGGCTGGGTGTGGGAACGCTTTCCTCCCCCTCTCCCACTGCATCTGACTCAGAAAATGTTTGAAAATCCCAGGTTTCTGCTGTCTCCTGCCTCTCCCACTCTGGGTAACAGGAGGCTGAAGGAGAAGCAAACAAAGGCGTCCTTATGCTCTGGAGAGCTGATGGGTCATGAAGCAGCAACTCCTCCTCTTCTCCCGCTGCCCTCCCGGGAATCTGGCCTCCCCATTGTCTGCAGCAGCTCCAGGCACGTTTAAAGCCTCCTTGGCGTGGCTGTCACATCCAAGCCAGGGCTGGGGCTGAGAGAGGGCTGTAGTTATCAATTATCCAAGCTGCAGAACACATCTCAGCCCTTTGCTGTGCCCCTGGTCTGTGCACTCACTGCTGGGCTTTGATGGGTGAAGAGGTTACAAAGCCAGGGGAAAAGGCACAGCAAGCATCTCCTTACCCTGCTCATCTGCACTTGTGTGCTCACTCCTGTCTTAAAATCATCCTGCAAGTTTGTTTGAGACACAGTTCCCCTTTTTTAATATTTGTGTAGAAGCAAGCACTGCAGGACCCTGCTCCATGTGCAGGAAGCATCATTTTAACTGAACCAGTGCCACTGCACAGCTGTGAGTCCAAGGGACAGAGGATGGCAGGTGGTTTATTTCCAAAATCCATTGCAAATGCAGAGACCAGATCTGACCTCATCACATTCCTCATGAGGAAGCTGCAGGCACTGATCTCTCCTCTGACCAGTGCCAGGACCTGGGGGAATGGCCTGAAGCTGGATGGAGCAAGCTTTAGGCTGGATATTAGGGAAAGGTTCTCCCCTCACAGGGTGGTGTGGCACTGAACAGGCTCCCCAGGGAAATGGTTACAGCACCAAGCCTGATGAGACTGGAGTTAAATAAAGGGAAAGACATCTGAGGGTCTACACAAGGCAGAGCAAATCTCCTTTTCTCTGTCTCTCAGGACTCCCATCTGCAAGCAGAGATCAATCCCTTGTTATTTTGCTTTTTTATTTTTCAGATAGTGGCATAGATGCATGAGGACCTGCATCAAGCTCCTGCTGCATCACTGGGGTGTTGTAAGAACACTGGGGGAAAAAAATCCCAGGCTCTAGGTAGAGTCCCTGTGCATGTTCAGGTTGGCGCCAGGGAGAGATGAGGAGAAGCATTTCCAAGAGATCTATTGGGGAAGGTTTTGAAAGCGTTTTCAAGCCCATGACCTTGTCAGTAGAGCTTCCAAACCCTGTGATGGCCAACAAACCTTCATCCCTGTGCAGTGTCCTCATCTTCTTTATATAAACTCAGGCCCCAGGCGAGGGCAGTCAGCCAAGCAAACACACACAAATTCCTTCCTTCCTTCCCTGCTTCCACCCTGCTCAATGCCCTGCTCAATGCACGGCCCCACATGGGGCCTTGGACAGAAAGGTCAGGACCATTTGGTGTCCTCTTACTTTGGCTAGTGAAAGGGTGTCTCTGGCTGTGCAGCCTTCTAAAAATAAGCCAGGCTTGCAGGGAGGTTTTGCTCTCCACCACACACAGGAATAAAAGGATAGAGGAGGGGTAGGAAAGGTGTTGGGCAAGGGAGGTGTCCAAAAGTGGTGCCATGCTGCTTCCCTCCAAACCACACATATGCTTCCTGCTTTGTGCGAGCATGCTGCGTGCTGAGAGAGGGGCAGAGAGGGAAGGAGAGGCCTCAGAAAGCCTCTCTTGCCACTGGCATGGAATGCAGACCTGCTGGAGGGGCCACAAAGGGTCCCCTGCCCTGGTGAGCAAGCTGGCAGCAAGGGCTAGGGACACGGGCACAGTGCCTGTGAGTGGGCAGGGTGCCACCACAGCTGCAGTGGGGACACACAGCAGTGCCAGCATGCTGAGAGGGGCTTTGAGTGGCCATGGCTTGGGGGAGACCTCCTGTGAGAGAGCCATGGGCTGGTCAGAGCAATAACAGCTCCTGCACAGGTCACCAGGACAGGACACCCCAGCTCTGCAAGGAGGGGTGCTGTTGTGACCTGGTGTGTGGCTGTTGGCTGTCACATACCAGAGGAAAGGACTGGCATAGTCTCTGTCTCATTACCCCAGAGTGATTTTGGACAAGCAACCAGGTAAAGAACTGAATTAATGATTCTGCTTTGGCAAGGAGGACGCTGCCCATGAGGTCTCATTACTGGTCACCCCTAGGACAGGTCACCAAGGGAGATTTTAGGGCTCTAACTCCTTCAGGACTTTGAGGAGTCCAGCAGCACAGAGCAGGTTGCTGAGGTGGCTGTAGCACTCATATTTCAGGTCCTGGTGAGGATCTCCCACCATCAGAGCTGGCCAGAATAAACCAGTTCACTTCAGTGTTCACCTTTATCACATTTTTCCCCCTTTGGCTTACTGTGCAAACATGTCCTGTGACAGCACTTCTCCCATGATTTTGAGTATTGAATCCAGCTTGATGTTCTGTGAAAGGTATTTCTCACTTGACTTTTCCCAGGCAATTCTGCCTCGACCAATTAATTGCTCATCTAAACAAGCCCACAAAGTGTGACAAAGTCAGCAAGAGTCAGCAGAGAAATGTGCCAGAAAACCTGGATTTACCCTGGCTTTCAAAATCAGGAGAGTGTTTCCATCATGTTTATGGAGAGCTTGGAAGTTCTCATCCTGAATGCTGTGTCTGGGTGCCCTGGGTAGAAGGAGGGGGATTTCAACCCAAAGGACTGTGAAGAAGGTCAGAGGAATGGAGAGCCAACCCTAGGAGAAGGGACTAAATCCTCCTGCTGTTGTAGATGGATTTTAGTCATTATATGAGCAGTATTATATTTTATGGCTGCCTAAACCAGCTGATCATGGGATTTGAGAAATCACTGGCCATATATTCTCCACTGTAATCAGGAATTAATCTGGCCAACTGCCCACAGCTCTGTGATTGCATCTCTCCAAAGAGCCTTATAGTATTCTTGAGGTCTGGGTGGATGGCAAGCACTGGGAGCAGTCATCAGTCTCTGACAAAGCAGAGCAAGAGATGGTGACAATAAATAAAGTGGAGGTCAATCCAATTTCCTGCGATGGGCCATTTGTGAGAGGGAAGGGGTTTGTCTGTGTGAGAACCACCTGATTTTGTCCAGGCAACCACCCTTTTCCTCATCCCCTCCTTCAACAGGTAAGGGTGCAAACGTGCCTATCTAAACCCTGCTGGGATTTTACACCCACAGTGCAAGCCCAGCTTGGGAGCTGTGCAAGGGAATGTCAGGAGCACATAGTGATGGCCCTCTGGATGTGTGTAAGCCAAAAGCTGGGCAAAACTTGTTTACGGGAGAGGAAACTGAGAGTTCTTCACTGGGTTCCTTCTGGGTAACTGCTGTGCTGTAGATCACAGCTGTCTGACAGCACAGCAGCACTGGTGCTTACACTGGAGGACAATTCATCCAGCCTGGCTGAGCTGAGGAGTAATAAAAAATAAAAGCCTTGATGATAACCTGGGAAGGCTGCTGTTTCCCCAGAAAAACAAAAGGTTTTGCTAAAACCCTTCTTGTCCCCCTGTTTTTGACACAAATCAAAGGCACCTGGGTGCTGGGCTGTGATTGCAGCTCTGATCCCAGCTCTGGGCTTGGGCCACTCTTTCTGCCTTTCACTGTCTCCTCTCTGTAAGATGGGGAGATTCATTAATGGATTTAAGCTGAAAGAGGGTAGATTTAAATTGGGTGTGAGAAAGAAATTCTCTGTGAGGGTGGTGAGGCACTGGAACACATTGCTGAGGGATGCTGTTGAAGACCCATCCCTGGAAGTGTCCAAGGCCAGGCTGGATGGGGCTTGGAAAAACCTGGGATAGTGGAAGGTTTCCTTGGCCATGGCAGGGGATGGAACTGGATGGTCTTTAAGGTGCCTTCCAACCCAAACCATTCCATGATTCTATGTTTCTATGAATCATACTTACAAAACATTGCAGGGCTCTTCAACAAGCATTTGACAGCCACAGAATGATCTTATTAAATGTAAGTGTTGGGTTGATTTGGATGATGTCCTAACCAACATTTATCTCCCAAACAAAACTGAGGTGAGCCAAGTACTCTGCAGGCTATAAACAATAGCTGTGGTGGACAGGAAATAATGCAGGTAACACTTCCAATTCACAGCTCAGCCATCACTTAGAAAACAGCTTTGGTCACAACCAAACAAAGCTCCCAAAATCTGATTTGGTTCCTCTTTGCCCCTCAGCCCCTACATGCTGCTGGAAACCCGTTTGTGTTGTGCTTTGCAGAGAGGAGGAAAAGGCAGCCAAGGGAAGCAGTACAAAATCTGCCTCTGGAGGTTCATTTCACAGGGAGCTGCAGGGACTCTCACACACGTATAGAAACTTATTAATAATAAACAGAGTCGTCTGGAACATTCCTACATCCTGGGTAGGGGTTAGTGCTTCCAAGTCAGGGAAATCTAGCAGAAGAGCAAAGAGGGACCGTGAGGATAAACGGGAATGTTGGCTTAGGGCTGTACCCAGAGGCTCGAATCTCTGGAGGAGGGGATGGGGAATTGCCTGCCCCGATTCAGGAGAGCCAGCCCAGAGATCAGAGCCAGCAAAGGCTGTTATTGCTGGCAAGAGCAATGAAATTAAAGAGATGTTTCACTATCCATCATCAGGTGTGTCAGTTTTCAACACTTAACGGCTGCAAGTTAAAGCCTTTCTCGGCTGCATTTCCAGTCATTGGCTTTTAATTTCAGGCACAAAGGAGGGAATTACATTGGAAGTACTGCAGGTGAGATTTCCTCCCTCCTGCCACACATTTCCGTGGCAATGCATCAGAAATGAGACTTCATGGGCAGCCAAAGCAGAAAAATTAATTCAGTTCTTTACCTGGTTGCTTGTCCAAAATCACTCTGGGGTAATGGGACAGAGACTATGCCAGTCCTTTTCTCTGGTATGTGGCAGCCAAAACCCACATTCCAGATCACATCAGCACCCCTCCTTGCAGAGCTGAGGTGTCCAAGGGCAGGACACAGTGCTGGGATCTCACCCGGAGTCTGTGGCTTGTGCTCAGCCTCTCCAGGTGTGGTGCCAGGCTTTCCTTTGGCATCCCAGGCTGAGGAACACATCCATGGGGCCCCTATCAGCTCAGCTCAGTCCAAGTGGTGTTGAAGGAACCCTGCTGCAGCCCCCAAGTGAAAAAATGAACAGAACCACACAGAGGGTGAGAGCAGCAATATATGGAGCATGGGAGGACTGAAGAAAAGAGCCCTTCACTTTCACAGCCTCATGAATGTGTGTCAGAGAGAGATACAGGCTCCTTTTTGGCATTTGCCAGACAACAGCAGTTTTTCAAGGCAGCATCATATGGATTTTCCTTTTATAATCATCTCTCTTGTGGAAATCCCCATTGGTCCCTGCTATTCCAGCAAAGGAGAGTGTCTAATTCAGCTCATTTTCCCCCAGGAAGATCCAGCTGATTATGCAATGGCAATGTGTACCAGCACGTTAATGGTGCTTGGCACCTTCCTGGGCTGCACGGGAGGCAGGGGATATTGCTGTCATTATGGAATTAGTCATGCTGGAAACACCGCGGGGTTTGTTTAATCCAAGGAGAAAAGAAAAAGAATTGGTGGGGTGGGGTGAACAGAGGCAACAACAGCAGCTTTCTGAGCCAGACAGAGAGGAAGCCAGGGCAGGAGCTGGCACCTGTGCCAAGCAGGGGGTGTCCCAGCAGCTCCCCGTGTTCCGGGTGCCTGGGGGTGTCCTGGGTTTCAGCCAGCTGCAGGATGGGGATTTTTCACCATGCAGGACCCCAAGAGCTGTCTGGCTGGATTTTGGCAGGTATGAAACAGTCAGGTCACTGCAGACCCCCATGGGAGGAGGGGTCTGGAGGGAAAGACCCTGCCTTGCCTTTGCTGACCGAGGGGACATACACGGGATTCTGGAGAGCCATGGTCACACACTGGGGATGCTCTTCTGTTGAGGAGAGGAGGGCCCAGGTCCCTGCACTCTCCAGCTTTCATTGCAGCACTGCTTCGCAGCCTGGTACTCTGCAGGTGCCCTCTGCCTCCCCAGGCCTTTCTGGGGTCAGGCACCATTGTCACACACTTCCCCTCACATCCTCTCCTCTGGAAATAAGGGCACAGCCCGAGGTGATCAGCCCAGTGCCCTGGGTCTGAGCCCTGGGTCCTGGCCACCTCCTGGCCCAAATCAGAGCTGTGCTGGTTGCAGGTGCCCATGAGGTGCATCCACCTCCTTCTGACTGTTCAGGAGACATCTCTGCAGGGGAGTTCACAGCACCTGAGACCCACTCTGGCTCTGCTGGCTCTTCATCCCACCTGGGCTCCAGGCACCTTTGTTTCACAGCTGCAGTTGTGTGCAAACCCTCCCCATGCCACTGGCTGTGTTCTCAGTGCCAAGGCACAGCTGGGACTGTGCCAGCTGGAAATTGTCTGCCTCCAATCTTCTCCTCCCAAGCCAAGATTTAATGGTTTTGCAGCAAACTCAGTGACTGCTTGTCCCCCACCTGTGCCTGCCTAAGTGCTGCTTAGATTTCATGTGCTATCAAGAGCCTTCAGATGCTGCCAGCTGAGCTGGTCCTCACAGGGCCAGGAGAGGATTGGTCTGGACTAAATTAATGCACAGACAGGTCCCTAAAGTTGCTGTGAGCCACTCAGCCCACAGGAGACACTGTAATGCCATAGGGAACCAGGCCAGAAGGAGAAGGGATGTCTGCTCCTCCTTCAGCCAGCTGCCCACACCAAATACCCTCCCATGAGTTTTCCTGCTGGCTGCAAAGTCCTGACAAGGGACATTTTCTACCAGTTGCTTCAGGTGCCACAAGAAAATGTCTGCAGCAAGCCTGGCTGTGGGGTGGAGTGTGTTCCCCTCTCTCATTTCTGAGCCTCCATCCCTCACTCGTGGCAGGGGGTAGCAAGATGTGGTGGGGATGTGCTCTCCCTGCTGGGTACTGCTAATTAACATAAGAAACAGTACCAGAGGCTATGAGGCACCGAACCAGAGTGTAATTAGCTACATGGGATTTGCTAAGTGTCTCAGCAGTCCGAACAACAAGCAGGGAACCTCAGGGCCAGCCTCTGTCAAGGAGCTCTGTGTGACAGCAGAGCCCCCAAGGGCTGCTCAGTGCTGCCCTGGCTCATTCTCTGCCTGGTCCAAGGCTGTGTTGGGATGTGTGGAATGGCCAAATCCCTGCTCCCTGCCCCAGGTTGCCAACAGCACAGATATCTCTCTTTCTTCCTCGCTGAAGTTTATTTAATATTTATGCTTCCAAGTGCTCAGGAATATCCTGACAGTTCGTATGTTCAAAAGTCCAGAGCTCTGCTGAGATATTTTGCTGCCTGTGTTTCCTTTCCCTCCTTTTCTCCTCTGCACTGGGCTCTGCAAAGGTGCTGTCCCTGGGTCAGACTGTTCTCCTGGCTGGGATGGGAGCAGGCTCCCCAGCTGGTGCCAGGGTGTCTCCTTGTCACCCCCATCTGCTCCTCCCAGGCACTGGGGGAGGGATGCCCTGGTGGGATTCCATCATCTCAACTCCCTTTGCCAGGCCATGGAGATCTAGGGAATGCCAAGAAGAGGGTGTCCAAAAGATGCCAGGTGAATCACACCTCCAGAAGCACCTGGCCTTGCCCACTGAACACCCAGTGGCATCCACAGGCGTCACAGTCAGACCCAGACAGGTTGCCACACCCCTCAGGACTTGGGGACTTTAGGGACTGTGAGCCCAAGGGAGAAAATATTTTATGCTGCTTCTGGTCTCCATGGTCACCTTGTGATGGGCTGGATTGAAACTGCCTGGTTTAATCTATCCTTTACTGGGATAATAAACCCACTCACTGGAATCTCTAAAGGCTTTGGAAGCCACAGACAAAGGGATCTGTCCTCAAGAGGCTAAACCAGAGGCAGTAGGACACCTCCTCTTTTGGATTAGCCAAAAGAGGACAAAAATAGCCTCAATCCCACCGGAAGCCTGAACCTGGGTTGTGATTCATGCCCTGGCTGGCTGCCCACGAGGTTTGCACAGGAATTTGTGAGTGGAGCTGTTGGGTTTCTGGCCCCAGCTACCCTGAGTGCCTGCAGGAAGGATGAACCCTTCCTGAAACATGCCAAGGCTTGGAAAGGAGCATCACGTCACGCCTGGCAGGAGGAACCTGCTCCAAACATAATGCAGCTTCTGTTCAAGGCTCCCTTTTCTATTTTTACATGTGTGGAGTGGTGTAAAATGGGATTTTTTTATTTTGCTTTTAAAGAAACCCCGCATGCAATGAAACACAAAGCAAAAGGACTGGAGCCACAATGGAAAAGGGGGGAGGGGGAGAGAGAAAACAAGGCAGCAACCAAAAATCTGTCACCTGCTGCTGATGTTAGAGGAGATGTTTGGTCCTGTTGCTGCTCTGTCTGTGCTCTTCTGCTTCCAGCCTGGCAGGCCTTGCCTGTCCTCCAGGAAAAAGGACCCAAAATGACTCACAGGAGTGATGCTGACCCATTGAGCAACACCAGGGGCTTCATGGCAAGGATCTGGGGGAGTGGGACAAACCCTGTGACAGTTTTGGCACTGAAAGAATTCTTTTTTACTGGAAGCCCTTTCCCAGAGCTTTTTGCACTGATCTTAGGCATCTTCTTCCCTACCCTAATGTAAGAGAAACAGATCTGTATGGCCGGAGATCAAGAAAGCCCCAAACAAGGGGGAAAAATAGTATATTCACTTGCTTAATATTTAATAGAATCCAGTTCTGTCTGAGCCCAGGGTGATTTGGTTTAACCACAGCGTGCAGGGGAGATTTTTTACATGACTTTGCAGACAGAGGCTGAGTCTCTTGGGTCATGCTGTTATCTCATGAGCAATCACTCTTGTCCATGCTGGAGTAAATGAGAAAAATTTGAGATGAGGGAAGGGGCTCCAGGTGCAAGGGAAACCCCAGGGATGGTTTTGAATGGCAACTGATTGCCTGCACTGAGATTTGCCCAGAGGGTGAGACACAAGAGCTCATCTCCTTTGCACACAGGGTGGGAGATTCTTTAATTGTCCACCTCACATCCCCCAAAAATTAATAAAAACATTTCCTTGGGCAGAAAAGCTTCATCTTTTCCCCATTCCCTGTGCTTGCAGTAAATAAAAGCTGCTCCCTGCTGCTCCTCTCTCCTCCCTGATCTCTGGTGTTTCTCAGCCTGGCCTCACCCCAGAGTTGTGCAGCTGAAAGCACAGAAGGTGGGATGGGGCTTTCTGCAGAACAGATGCCACAGGGAAAGGCAGCACTTGTGCTTGGGGTGGGACTCCCTTTCCCACTGGGGCCCCTGTGCACGCTCTCCTCTCTCAAACCCTCTTTGCTTCTCTTTTTGGGAGAGAGGAGCTTCCACCTCCCTCTGGAGGGTGAGATCTCACCTGAGGTGATGGGCACCCAGATGTGGGCAGGACTGTGCCTTGGTGTTTTGGTAATTAATGGGCTGAGTGACTGCAAATCCAGTCAGTTCTAACCTCGAGGAGGCCCATGGGTCTCTGCTCTGCCCTTGGCACTGGGAATTGAGGAGCAGGGACTGGTCAACAGCTACAGCTTCATTTTGCTGAGGATGATGCTGAAGCTCACTGCCTTGGTCTAACACCAGGAGAGTCCTGGAAGAGCCTTTTAATCTTGGCTTTTAAGGGCTTTTGTCTCTGTCTTAAAAGCACATCTGCTGTGTCTGTGTCACCTAACCAAGACCAGGGCTGGAGCTTGGGCTCCTGTGATCATCCATAGCCTGATCCACAGCATGTGTGCTGTCCCAGAACAGTTAATTCCCCCACAGGAAGTGCCCAGTGTCACTCCCAATGTGCAGGCAGGACACTGCGGCCCCCTTTGGGACAGCAGGAAGGTCAGCCAGGTAAAAATGTTGGCTACAGACTCATCTCTACATGGGAAAACAGCATCATCCCCAAAATGAGCCAAGGACAGCGTCCCCCTGCAGAATCACCTGGGCTTTGGGAGTAGATGGATGTTTTGGGAACTCTGACCCAAGGCAAAAATAAGCTGGAAAAAACAACCTGGGAGCTGAGCCCAGTGGAGTTCCTTAGTGCCTCATTAGTCTCCTGAATGCTGTGTCCAATCTGCCCAGAAACCCACAGAAAATTTCTCCTCTGGATTAAGCACCAACCATAAAACTCCTGGCAGGGACCTGGCCACCAAGGCTGGCTTTGTCTCCACCACCCACGTCCGAAGTCGCTGGTGCTGAGCTCCTCTCACACACTCCCTGAATCAGCTTTATTTTTTAGTGTAAAAACCCAAATAAGAACTGGGATAAGCTGATTTAGGTCCAGGTTGGGTTGTTGCAATGGGATGGGCAGAGTGTAGGTGTCTCTGTGGGCAAGGGGTTCATCCCAGCAGCCCCTCCCATGGCTGGTGTGAGGCTGGGGAGACCCTACCACTCACAGGCTGCTTATGGTCACTGCTCATCCCCTAATTCTTCTGTAAGGGGGGATTTTGGAAGAGCACTGGGGAAAAAGTCCTCTTGTTTGTTTCTTTGTTTGTTCCTTCCTGCCATTTCTGAAGAGAGAGAGGATTTTTGGAAGTAAGTCCAACTCCCCTATTGCCTTGCTTGATACACTTCTCCCCATCCTCACTTTGAGGAGGAGTTCAGGCAAGTGCCTGATGCCAAGCCCTGGGATGTGGAGGGAGGCACACTGGGAATAGGAAAGGGGTGCTCAGGGAGGGCAATGCCACTCCTACAGCTCTTCCCATTGGGACACACCAGCACCAGAGACAGGGATGTGGAGAAGGTGCCCCGAAGAGTGCAGGCACCAGTTCTGGGGATCTGCTGCCCCAGGTGCTCACAGACTCTGCAGCTGATCCCCTCACCCAGGTCATTCCAAGGGGCTCCATCAGCAGCTCCTGTTCCTGGAGCTAGAAAGGGCAGGGAGTTGTTTTTAAGGAGGCTTTGCCTTGCTGGAGGTTTGGTATGGGTAGTGCCCTTCACCCTCCCTGAAGGCAGGGCTGCCCCCCTGTGCTCCCCAGCTCACTCAGCATCTGCAGGTGGGGACCCAACAGGTTTGGGAATAAAATATGGAGATTGTGGATTGATCACTTCCATGCCCCACTGTTGGATCCCAGAAACCTGGGAGTTTTGAGCTTTCTGTGCTTTCTGACACTGACCTCCAGGAGAACACTGCTTTTGACCTGAGGCCTTGGAGAAGGCTCCAAATTTGGGTGATGGAGTTAAAATTATGGGTGTGTAGTTAAATAGAAGTGAGTGATTTCACATGGTGAAGGGTTTGGAATTTGGGGTTTTAGAATATAGTAATAGGTATGGAGCAAGATGGAGGATTTTGGATGTTGTCTCTCTGTCTTCTTCCTTCTTCTTCATGGTTTCAGGCAGTAGTTTCTCATTGGACAGTTAATGCTGCACTGTGGGTCACAGGAGTTTGGTTATTGGGCCAAAAGTATAAATAATATAGGTATTAATTCTCTACTGGGCTGTTTAACTTTAAAAGACCTTGTAACTAGCTCGATTCAGCTCCATTTTGCTGGCTTTTAGCTGGTAGCTAGAAGTGTTGCAGAACTCTCTGTACTTTAGATAAGATTTAACAAACAACCAAGTCTGAATCAAGAAATGTCTCAATCTTCTTCATGTTTTAATCCTGACTCTGAGTGAAGACAGAAGAAAATGAAGACAAGCCATTAATTAGGTGGTGCAGCTAACTCTCTACACCCCACCTGAGGATGGAGGATCCCTGCAGGAAGGCAGAGCCTGGCACAGAGAAAGGCAGCACAGCCTCACTCCTGGGGAAGGTTTGTTCTGCACATCCTCCAAGGCACCTGCTGGGCTCTGACCTCCTTCCTCCACTGAGCAGCAAGGCTGGGATATTTGGAAGGCTCTTTCCCAAGGGCCCAGGATATGATTCAGCCCATCCCAAAGCAGGGCAGGTGATTCACATCCTCCAAACACCTGTATCTCCTCATCAGCTCCAATGGGAGCCTGGCAGGGAAGCTGAACTGACCATTTTTGGGTGCTGGGTCAGGCCCTTCATACTCTGGAAAACTGAGCAGCACCCTGGCCTTGCAGGAACTGAAATTGCTGGGATAGAGGGTGATCTTGCAAGGTGCAGCATGTTCTGGAAAACCACAGTTCTGCTGGAGTTGGGGCTGCTCTGTCCCTGACTGCCTCATCCATTAATCCATGCAGCCTGATAGGACATACCCTGTTTAAATCTGCTACCCAGCTTTAATTTTTCATGTTTCTTATGCTGCATTTTTTTTTCCCTGAGAAATTATTTAGGCAGATGGCTGAGCTTGATATTAATACACTTATTTCAACATTTGCATAGAGCATCTGTTAGGGAAAAAAAAACCCTTAAGTTTTGCAGACTTAAAAAAAAATTATTTTTTTCATCTTCAACTTGAATTCCAAGAATCTCAGAAGACGACCACCCCTTCTAAGAATGCTGAGAAGCTTCATTTATGTGCCAGTAAGATGGCACTCCACTCAAATGTCAGTCACTAGCAGATGATTTGGAAGGGGAGAAGGAAATGAATGTGTGTGTTACAGAACTGATCAAGTCTAGACAAAAAAAAAAAAAAAAAAAAAAAAAAAAAAAAAAAAAAAGGGAAACTTTGAAAAGCAAGATCCTCAAAGGGTGGCCTAGACAAAGCTGCTGAGAAATTACATTTTTTCTCTTAGAGAAGATCTGACAGTTTGTCTAAATCCCACATACCTCTTTCTTTCCTGGTAAAATAACCTCCCACAATAATTTTAGATTATTAATTTTTGGGCTAGCCACAATAAATATAAAACTTCATGATGTGATTCATCACTGCATGTGAAGAAGGAGCCATTCCTTTCTGTCCAAACTCTCTGGGTCACCTCCCTATTGAACCCCCAGTGCCAGTGCTCTACTTCCACCCAAAGGATGTTGAACTATTTTATTTCTCCCTTTTATGACATATGGAGCAAAGTCAACTAGTAAATATCTTTCTGATGTTTTCACATGGCCTCCACAGCACGGGGTCTGTCCTGATGAGCTTTAATAACAATGTCTGCCCATCCCTGAGAGCTGTAGGTCAGGCTCAGCTCTCAACCCAGACGTGCATTTGTGTAATTGCCTCTGCAAAAGGCTTTCTCTCTGCTTTAATACCACATGGGTTTAAGAAGGTGGCTGTTTGTGCCTTCAGTTTTTACTCTGTCACCCTTATTATTCCCACTCAAGCAGCACAGCCAGGCAACCAAGCCCCACTTTTTACTTGTGATGGAGATTGGTCTCGGCTGAAGTGGAGTCACCCAACCTACAGCCTTGCTGGTTCTAGGCAGTATCTTTTTTTGGAGTTGCTCTGGATTTGGAGCTTTATGTTGCAAGGGCAAGAACAGCTTTGGAGCTGTACCTCTGACAGGTTTTCCCTTGGTTTGATACATCCCTGTATCCAGCATCACTCCGGTCTTACAGCGAGAGGCAGTGTTATAAATCACAGCATATACATGTTTAATTATTTTGTCAAAATGATTTATAAGCTCTAACTTACTGGAAAGTACCAGGCTGTACCCATGGACCAGCCTTTTCTGGTCCTTACCTGTGTTAACTCTGCTCAGCACCTCTTCCTCCCACATCCCTGCTCAGGGGATGGTTCTTCCCCGAGTTCACCTTGGAAACAGCTGTGGGAACGGTCCTGGCACTGCAGAGGTATTTTCCAGCTCCAGCCAATGTGCCACACACAGCCCCTGCCATCCCCACCTCCACATTCCCACCCCGAGGTCACTCAGTTTATCCCATAACAAACTTTTCTGGCAGGGTGTCAGCTCAGCCAGAGTAATAAAGATTTACAGCCATGGCTGAAGCAATGCCAAAAATACCTGGCATAGCAGGCTGCATCCCAGAGCACAGGTAAGGGGGCTGAGATTTCCCTCCCTTGCACTGAGGGAGTGGAGAGCTGAAGGGGTGCTGCTTTTTGAACATTTTCACAGTGATTTTTGCTTTTTAATGACCTGCTTAACCCGTGGCTGAAGGGTGTAATTTATGGCTCCGAAATATAACCAGGGGGTTCATGGCCTTCATGCTTTGGCTCCCTCTGCTTTATCACCCAGTTCATTCCTCACAGTTTTGCATGACAGCACAAGGGCTGAGTGCCATGAATGGTATGCAGATAAAAACAGGGGGGAAAGGCTTTCCCTCAAAGTCCAGCACTGTGAAGAGTGAAAAGGAGGAGGGGATGGAGGAGAATGTGCTGGGGGAGGCTCTGGAGAAGCTGTGAGATGCCTCTGGAGCAGGCAGTGGGGATACAGAGTGGTGATGGAAACCAAGGGCTGGATGCAGCCCCATGGACACAGAGGGGCAGGAAAATCACTTTGGCACTGGGATGGAGGGGGCAGAGGCAGTGCTGGGCACACAGAGGCATCCCGTTTTCCAATCTGTGCAACCACAGAGTTTTGCTCTGGCATCACCTGCCCCAGCCTCAGCCCCAGCCAAGTGAAGAGAGCCTGCAGGAAAGCTGAGTGCTGTGCAGAGAAAGTTGAGGAGGCATCCTCAGTGCAGTTTGGAGGGCCAGAGTGAAGGTGAGTCCCTTTCCCTCGTCCTTTGGTGGGGGAACTCTGCCTTCCCTGCTCTGCTCCTCCCTGCTGAGCCTCCTCCCCTGCAATTCCAGCACTATATTTAGGTGAGAGGTAACATGAGGGGTTGTTGACATGCCAGAGGACTTGTTTCCTCCTGGGATTTCCAGTCGTGAGCAGAGTAGCAAAGCCTTGGGACCGGTTATCTCCCTGCAGATGGACCCAGAGGAGGCTCCTGCTCGTGTCTGGGGGCTGGAGCTAAAGTCTGCACCTTTCCAGGTTTGGGATCCAGGTTTGTCAGCAGCAGTGGGGCCAGAGCTCAGTCACAGCTCTTTGCTCTGAGCTGAAGGATAAGGATATTTTTGTATTTCTGGTTTTTTTGTATTTCTGTATTTCTGTATTTATTTCTGTATTTATCCCCCCAGCTCCACCACAGACACAATTTTACACTGCTGGAAAAGTTGAGTGGTGGATTCTCTTTATGCCCATGGCAAATCCTCGAGGAAGGTCCAGGCTAGGCTATGGAGAGTCATCCATGCCCAGTCCTCTCCCTGATCTCCATATATCCACTCAGAAAATAAAATCACACCACTTTGCTTCTCTCATGCTTTTTGTGGGAGTCCATATCCAGAAATGTGCTCCCTTGCTCTGTCCATTTCCATAATTAAAGCAGTAACCAGTGGATGTGATTTAAATCAAGTCTGAGCTCTTGAAAAGCCACCTGTGGTGTTAAAAGCAAGTCAAAAAGTGTGTTAATAGAAGCGTTAACATTTCAGCCGTGCACAGACAGCGTTAATTATAACATTCCCCATCAAGCAGGGCGTTCCAGTGTCCCTCAGTGAACAGACAGTGGTGATGGCTTTGGGTCTGAGTGCTGGGCTCAGCAGCAGCATAGGTCAGGAGGGGAGCACTGCCAAGCTGGGTGGGCAGAAAGCATGGGAGGGGTGGCCTGATTTGCCAGTCAGACCCCCCAAATAGACCATCCCACCCTGGGTCCTAGAGCCACTGGCTACCTGCAGGATAAATGTGATTTAAACATATCTTTGGCACATTGACATCATCCCATGACAAGTGAGTGGACTAAAGCACCTTTAGGGCATCAGCACCACCACCCTGGGGAGAAATTCCTGCAGGCTGTTTGCAGCCTTTGCCTTCTGTCCCTCAGGTTGTCTGTCCTGCTGTAGGGCCCCAGTGATCTCTGGCACAACCATGCAGCCAGTCCTTCACTCATGAGGTTGAGTCCAAGTTATTAACCCCATTTATATCCCCTCTGACAGGCAGGAATCATTAAAGGTCTGGGAAGGGGTGTTACAGCAGCAAAATGAGCACAGGACCCTCTGCCATCAGTCACTGCTGTCCCAGGGCTGGTGCTTTGGGATACTTGGGAACAATTTGGACCCATCCTGGCTCCAGAAGTTCAGGTGTGTGAGGATTTGCTGTGCCCAGCTCTCCCCTGGGCTGTTGCAAACACCTTTATCCATTTACAGCCTTCCTTTGCCCAAGGACTGGAGAGCTCAGTCCATGAGCAGCTTGACATGGATACTGCTCAAAGTGGAAAGCAGAGGAAAATAAAAGCCAGGAGAGGTTTACATTCACCAGTGCCAAAATGTTCAAACCAAATAAATTTGTCCTGAATTTACTGTCTGGAAAAGCATTTGCTTTGCTTTTCCAGACTGTTGTGATGTGCCTGCTCACATGTGCACAGGGACAGGCTCCAAGGAGAAACAATAACACCAGGACCTTCTCAGAAAAACCCTCAATTAACAGGATGCTTGGCACATGCTTAAGATGAAGCATGTGCTTAAATCCATCCCCCAAGAGCACAACCCTTAAACATAGTGGGGAATCCATCCTGGAGCCAGCCAGTAACTGATTCTCCAGAGCCATCAGCTGGGATTTTAAAAAGTGCTCTGTGAGGCAGGGGCCAAAGTCCCACTGAGTCAGCTGAGTCTCTGTCTCTCCACTTTTAATTAAATTCCATTTTTACAGTAGGAAAAAAAAAATGCCCACAAGCAGTTGATTAGAGCTTTTTTTCAGGTCTTTTGATCAGCATGGGACAGAGGACATGTTCAGTCTGTCATTAAACATCCTCTGATGGCTTCTAGAAGTCACATATTCGTCTTAAAAATGTGTTATATTAGAATTCTCTCTCTTCCATGCTTGCTGCTTCATGATTTCACCTTCTCCAAGTGAACCCTCAGTGTGGATGGAGGACAGAGCAGCATTTCTGCTTGCTCTGCCCTACAAAGTCTGTGTTCTACACAGCACAGATCCTGTTTCTGCAGAGTTTTAGGGAGCTGGCATCCTCACCTCCCCTATACACAAGCAAAATGGGGTGAATAATAATCCAAGGACATGTAAAAGTTGGCAGCACAGCTGGAGATTGGGATGCTTTGACAGCAAAGCCCACTGCTTGCTCCTCCTTCATAAGACTCTGGTGTCTGCCTGTCTCCATCCCTCACCTTCACTCAGCACCTTGAAATACTGATTTTTCTTGCAGGGAAGGTCTTGTAGGATGTGGAGAGCCTGGTACCCTGACTGTTTCTTCGATATTGCTTTACCATGACTGATTAAAGCCCTTGATAAGCCCTCCCCTGCCTCTCACCACAATGCCAAACTTGGTGTTTCCATCCTGGCTGCTTTGCCTGTGCTCAGACTCTCCAGGCATCTCCTCACTCAGCCTTCATCATTTCCAGTGTATCCACACCGACTTTATTTTTCACACTAAGACAGACTGAAAACCTTCAGTTTCTTGACTTCTGTCCCCTTGGCCTGCCACTAAATATTCTTCATCTTAGGTATGCTCTTGAAAAGCATATAGATTCAAGTGCTGCCTCTCAGGGCTGCCACTTAGCTGAGATCCATGTCTTATTATTCATCTCTCTTGTCTCTCCTGGGAAGCCAGTCCCACTCACCAGCATGCCTGGATTCCCCTGTTACACATAACACCTGCCTTTTCCCTGGATGGAGGTGTTATTTACTGCCTCTTGCTTGGCTGCAGTGAGGATAAAACCATCCCAGCAGTTCCCAGGCTGCTCTGAGAGGTGCAGTGGTCTCAGTCCTCAGGACTCCAGTGCGAGCTGCGGCTGCCAGCGAGCACTGACAGCAGAGATGAGCTGTGAGCACAAACCATGCCAGACTCACCAGCTTTTCCCAGACTCACCAGGAGACCATGACTCACCCCTCACCCTGAGGGGCTGCTGGTGGTGATGAGATGGGCAGCAGCACCACAGGGAATTTCTGCCGCGGCCACTGACCATGAAGAGGGTGAGTGCTCACTCCTGTTCAGCAGTGCTTTGAATTTTACTGTTGTCAGAAATAAATTCACTCAAGCCAGCTCAATTTATAAATTTCTGGGAGCCCTGAATGCATGCAACAGGGTGTGTAAGATGTGTGGACCAAGCATCATGATCAGAAGATAAACCCACCTCCCTTTGTCTCCCAGCTCTCTCCTTGGAACTTCCACTTAGAGCAGGGGAAATATCAGCCAAACTGCAGGCAGTGACTCCCCCAGGACTCTGCTCTGTGAGACAGAGATCTTTCATTGTAGGAGTAGGCAGGGTCAGCAGAGCATCCTTGTCTCAGCTGTGGGGCAAGGGCAGCCCCCAGCCCTTTCTCTGCAGGCAGAAGGGTGGACTTGGGCAGAGCCTAGGGCAGAGCAACAGCCCCTGTTCAATTTCAGCATCCTGCCACCTCCCCAGCCTCACCAGAAGCCAATTCACAGGCCTGTTGCTGCCTTGCTACTCCCAGAAGCCTTGAACCACCCCAAAATTGTAAGTCAGACTTTATAGCATCTTGAGATTAACTGAGGAAACAACACCTCCATCAAATTTTATTTTTAAAAAACAAGATACATGGGGTACTTTGCCTGGCTGGCTGCACTGTGTAGGGCTGGGCTGTGTAGTGCTGTGGTGCTTTTTGCTTTTTCAGTGCTCCTTGCAGGGATGAGAGACTCATAAAATCATCCTAAAAACCAAAATGATGCGTCACACAGTTTTCAGCTTCAGGATCCATGGGCTCATTTAAATAAAAAACCAAACAGATTGGGGGAGCTGGGAGGCATGACTGAGGAAGCTGGAAAAGCAGACTCCAAATTGTACACAGGCTTGTTATCAAATGTCACCACCACTAAAGAGAAGAGGAGAAAGGAAAACCCAGTGAGAGTTAAATCCCTTTGCAGAGCTGAGAAATCCAAGGCTGCAGAGCCTGTTGTTCCCCTAGCATGTCGATTTGGGAGGAATGCTTGGAGATACAGTCATTTTCTTGAGCAGGACATCAGCTGCTTAATGCTTGTTAGTGCTAATGAAAATCATACAGCCCGAGCTGTGCTCCAGCCAGGAATTCCTCTAAGTGCTGCCATTTTCACTGTCATCTTGGGGAAGATGCAGGAGCAGAGCCTGAAATACTGAACTTTAAACGGTGCCAGCTTTAAACAAAGCAAAGCCATTGCAGAGGATGCAGAGAGGTTTATTGGGTTGCCCTTGAATTTTATCCAGCTGGATAGGGCAGGCCACAGTCACCTGCCTTTATAATGGTCCTAATAAAAATAAAAGTGCAGAATTCTCATAAGAAATTCCTAAGAAAACTCTGGGGTGCCTGGAAGGGGAGAGCTCTCATCCTCCCACGTGCCCATGGGGTCCTTGTCCCACCAGCCCTGTGCTGCTCTCTGCAGGGGACAGTAAAGCTGGTGGAATCTCCCCCTTCAAATCATGCCTCAAACCTTTACCTTTTCTTATCTGCCACGGGCAAGAAGCCAGGTTAAGGATTTGTTGGTGAGGAGTGTCCAGACCACAAAGATCACACATTTCCTTTGTGATCTTGGCCAGTCTATTCACCTCTCAGCCTTAGCTTCCTTACTTTTAAAGTCTAGGCAGTAACAGCCTCTGAGAGGAAGGAAGTGTGAGGATTTGGATGTTAATATTTGTAAGACACTCGAGGGATAAGTTGAGGAACTCCATAAAAGTGTCTAGCAGCGATGAGTGATGATTTTTCTGGGCATATCTTGAATCCAGCCCAAGCTGCTATTGTTCCCAGAGCACCCGTGGGTACCAAGCATTCCTCAGCTGCATGAAGGTGGGAAAAGGGGAGGCAAAAGGAAAATATCACATTGCTCCAGTGGGTAAAGCCTTCACTCACAACTATGTATATCAAATCTGCACTAAAATCTGGATTAATTCCCAAAGATTTTTTCCATTTATGGTCTATTTCTTCAATGTTTCCTTTGGTGACCATGCTGGTAGCTGGCTGAATCTGCTCTTTTCCTCACTTGTTCCATGATTAGTGATCTCTGAAGTGTTGTGGCTCTCCTGACAGGTCTGAAACACAGCTCTCATTTCATGCTGGCATGGGGCTGAGAGTCCCTGTTCAGTCCAGTTCCTCCCTTAGAAATATGGGCTGAGCAGCAAAGGTGTCGAGGGAGAGAAACCTGAACTTCCCATTCACGTACCTGGGAAGGGCATTTATTCCAAAACATGCTATTTTAGGCCTTATTTCTGCACTCAAAGAATAAGAGCACTGTGAAAAAAGAAAAAGCTTTCACAGAAAAGTGGCTGCCTGCTGGTGGGCAGTAGAAGGTGATCCATGACTTTACTAATGAATAGGGTGGTGTTCAGGAAACGAAATTTCAAAGTGTTTTCCATTCTAGGAAAGCACTGGAAAAGCCTGACTCTTGCAATAAGACATTACTTCACTTGCTTTGCTGGGCTGATCTATTGCTTTGCAGAGCCATACAGCTTTGCCTGTAGATGCAGCCACAAGGACAGAGTTGGGAGGAACTTCTCTGCTTGTCCTTCTGGATGAGTTGCCTTTTCATGCACTGATTAAATATGTAGCACTGTGGAAAGCCTGATTTTCTGCATGGCAGCCTGGAAGTCTTAGGCCCAGGGAATAATAAGATCATTTATCAACAACACTACTTTTACCTGGGGTCCTGGTTGGGGGATCAGCTCCTGGGTGTGATCATGAGAGTTTGGGAGAAGCTGCAGAAGTGCAAAAGCAAAGCACAGGACCATGGGATTTTGTCCATCTGTGATGAGAAACCCTGCTTGAGCAGCGAGGAGTGGAGAGGCTGTCACTGCAGATGGCTAGCACAGGCACCTTTGCACTCCCTGCCTCCCTGATGGGCACGGGGATGCCAACAACCACACAGTCATCTGTTCCTTTGCTGCCAGGGTGGCTTGAAACTGGTGTGAGAGCTCAGCACTGGCGTGGTGACAGGGGCAGCAGAGCAATGGTGACACCATCCTCGAAAGAGAGAGCTGCTGAGGACATGGGAACTGCTATAAATAACCTGGTTGTGAGCTCTGCAGCCTCCACGCAGATGGGCAGAAATTTGCCTCAGGCCGGCATCCTGAGACTCAGGGTTGTTCAGGCTTACCTGTTACAGAGCCAGGAGGCAGAGGAGAGCAGGATTAGGCCAGAATGTTGATTTTTAAGGCTTGTGAAAGGTGGCTGTCAGGCTTTCCGTGTACATATTTGCACGATGCAGAGGCAAACACCAAACCAGCTGAAGCCCAGGGCAGCTCAATCAGGAATCCTGGAGGGTACAAGACAAGGTCTTCTTGCACTTCGAGGAGACAGCTTGTGGAAACAGATCTGCTCTGACAGAGGCTGGTTTCTGTAGCTGGGAAAAGAGTGTGAATCCCAAAGCAGAGGGCCCTCGATGAAATGCAGCTTGCTGCCAAGGATTCCTCCTCCCTCCCCCTCTCCCTCCTCGGAGGCTCTGACACTGGAAATGGTCCTGCTGATTAGACAGTGTCAGAGCTGCTGAGCCCGAAGCTGGAACATGGAGTACTGTTCTGATGCCCACGTTTTCAGAAGGAAGCTGAAAAATTGAGGAAGGTGCCAAAAACAGCCACAAAAATGATACACGGGCTGAAAGAAATGGCTTATGTGAGACTTGCACAGCTCAAGCTGTTTTGCTTATCAGGAATAAGATGGAGAGGACATTGTAGCTCATAAGCACCTTCTCTTGAACAAAACTAAAACAAAACCAGGTATTAAGTATGTATTTAATCCATCAGAGAAGCCATAGCAAGAAGTGGTGCTGGAGTGCAGGGCTAGCCAGGGAAAAGGATTTGTGGATTCCCCTTAACTGTGAAGGTTAAAACCACTCTGATGAGGGGACCATGGGATGAGGGCTCCTGGGATCCAGGCAGAGCATTTTCTGATCATGCCACCAGTTCCTGGGTGCTGGACCTCAGACAGATGGGGTCTGCTGGGTCCTGGAGCTTGGAGGAGGGAATACAATGATCCCTTCTGGCTCGAAGTTTTCTCATCATTCCCAGCAAGGCAGGAAGGAGGAGACCAGCTGTTCAGTGGCCACAACCCACACCACAGATTTACCACTCAAAGCAGGCTTTGAAAATACCAGCCCAAGGCCTGATCAGCAGCTGCAGACCCTGATGTTCCAAGGGCTGCTGCCCAAATGTGGTGGGGTGTGACATCAGGCATTTTTCTCCTTTGTGCGATGAGAGACTGAGAAAATCAGATGAGTCTTGGTCCTACTGCGGGCAGTCTCAGGTCAGGCCTGTGACAGCTTTCTCTGATGGCACTTCCAGGCTGGTGCCTCCACAAGAGGCTGTGCATGGAGAGCCAATTGCTTTTACTTCACGGCCAGAGCTGGGTTGAAAATAACTCCAGGCTTTGTGTGATGCAAACTCAGCAGCAGCCCCCAGAAATAGGCAGGGCCCAGTGGTGTGGTTGCACATACCTCTGTGGGGCAGGGCTGGCCTAAAATAAGGGCTGACCAGAACCAGAAAATGACCTACTGGAAACAGCCTGGCCCTGCTCTGCACAGACCTCATTTCCACCTGCGTAACGAGGTGTAAAACATTCCCCAGTCGAAACATTAACTTGTTTATATGCTGTCTCTGGCTAGGTGTAAATACTTACTCAAGGCACGGACAAGGAAAAATAATAATAATAAAAAAAAACTTTAAATGCTTTAACATTCAAGAAAAGTACTGTGTGTACCAGGAGTTTCAGTGATCACTCTGGGAGAGCCAAGTGCCTGAGCAAATTAGCCTTGGATCTGAACAACCTTGCAAACGGCTGTCTGAGAGTGAGCAAATACCATGTTATTAAAGACAAATGAAAGTAGCAATTCAACTGAAGAAGACAAAGAGTTTTGCTCATGTAGATGCTTAATAATTTTTTCCTGTGAGCGCTTCTGTGATCAAAGCTGATAAGAGCCAAGCCTCCTTTATATTCATCGGCCCTCCAACGATTGTTTAGTGAAGGTCTGATGCAAATTGCACGTGTCACAGTCCCCACTGCTATCTGGAGCCTGTGATTCATTTCAGCCTGAAGATTATGGTGCAGTGTGAGGCTTGTTTGCTTAAGAAATGCTCCTGCTCTAACCTTCTCGGAGGGCTCCATTAAACACAGTGCTTCCCACTTCGTCAAGAATGTGTCTCCTATTTCCAATAAACACAACAGCAAATTAGTTAGGGAGAGGGACCCAAAGAAAACAAACACGCTTGGAACAGAGACTGGAATTTCTGCAGCCTTTGAAATTCAGGGGAGTTTTTGCAGCTGGGGAACACAACACCAGGCAAGGACCATCTCACACCATTGGGCCAGACACCTGTGAAAGCCAAGGACGAGGTGCTGTGCCAGGGCAGATTACTCCCCCCTCTCAGCCCAGATTGCTCTAGACATAGCCAGAAGCCCATGAAAACTTATGCAAATGTGTTCCATGGGGCTTTATGCCTCTCTGGGGCATGATATAAACTTTTCCTTTCACAAGATAATAAAGAGGCAACAGGCTGCCGACTTTCCCTTCCGTTTGTTTTCTCCCTGAACCTACAAGGGAATTATTTCTGTCCAGCTGAGTCCTAAAGCCTTTCTACACCAGCACAGATAAGGTCTGGCTGTCATTACACAGAGCATCACCCCTAAAGCACCTGCCCAGGCCATGACTAGGCTGGTGTGGAGCAGGGCACCCAAAGCCCCGTGTGCTCCCAGGAAAGCTGTGCAGTCCTGGCTCCCAGCTGGGATGTGCCTGACACATGGTGGGGCTGAGGGCATCACACCACGCTGAGATCAGTGAGATGGGCAGCACGGGCCAGGGGACTGTGCTCCATGTGTGGAGGGACACCAGCTGTGGCCAGGAAGGTTCCCTCCTCTGCTGCTGCTGCCATGCACAGGGCCACGCTGTCCAACATGGGCTCTCTGTAACTGTGGCCTTGGGAGAACTCCCCAAGGCTGTTGTGTGGCTGTTCCCCTTCAGGCTCCTGCTGCCTGCCTGATTCCAGCATGGATTGGCACCTCAGGACCTTGCCATGGGTGATGTGGGAGCTGCAGGAGAATGGGCTGCAGCTTCCCTGGCGCTGCTGCTCTGCTGTCACTGCTCAGAGCCTGACTCCTCCACGTGGATCTGGTGCTGAGCCCTCACTCCCACCAGCCCTAAATTTCCAGTTGAAGCAATCTCTGCATGGAGCCTGCTGTGCTCTGGCTCTACAGATAGCTAATATTGCCCAGGACTCCTCCTAGCAACAAATATGTTTGTGCCCAATGTGATAGTAAACACCAGAGGTGGAGTGAGGAGCATGCAGAGCCAGGAGAGCTGGAGGAAGGGGCTCCCTATCTTGAGCAGAGTAGCTGGCTTGGCTTCTGTTTTTTTTAAGCTTGGGCTAATCTCATGAGGAGAACAAGGCATCAGATATTTCCCTTTCCTTGTCTAAGTGCGTCAGATCTTTAAGTCTCCATCGGCTCTGCCAGAGGCAGCAGTGGCTGCCATGGCCAAATGGGGAGTGTGGTGCATGCAGCAAACACACAAAACTCCTCTCACCGCTTTGCACACTGTCAGGATCCTGCACCTGTGTTCAATCAATCCCAATTCTGCAGCTTTTTTGATGTGGAAGAGCCAGAAGCTGGAATCACTCCTTTTTTTTAATGTACCCTGGTCTGAGTATATAGCAATAATTTTTATATATTTTACTTATTACATATATAGAGATGTGAACATCTGAAGTGCAAAGCTGTGATTTATGTTTTCAGCACAGCTGGATCCAAAAAACAGAGAATGCAGCACATGCTGTCAAACCCAGGCTCCCAAAGTCCAGCCTTGGAGCTCTGTGCTGATGAAGTTGTGGCCAATCCATCAAGATTAAAGAGGGTCAAGGTCAGATTTATACCCATTGGGTCCAATCAATATCCAGCTAAGACCATTGATTTCCTGGCTGTTCAGCAGAGTGGGATCTCAGAGGCATTGGAGTGGGCAGGTTCTTTCTTGCACTCCCTGAACCAAGTGACTCAGTGAATAATACCATGTTGAACATAGACAGAAATTCCTTGAAAGTGCCATTACCTGGGACCCAGGAAGGAGACAAGGGAGGATCTGGATCTTGATGGCAAAGCTGCTGTTCTTCAGCTTCTTTAGGAATTGCATCCCAGGAAGCATGGTGTCCCTGCCATGGTTGGAACTAGGTGATCTTTAAGGTCCCTTCCAACCCAAATCATTCTGTGATTCTGTGAAGAAATATAAACCAAGCTCTAATAAGATAAACCCACAGGCTCTCTGGCCTTTATCCAGCTTCTTCCCTGCCTGCCCTGCAATGATGACAGCAGCAAATCTCCATGAGGTTTTGTGGGCACCTGATCCTCTTCCACTGCTCACACCAGGCAGCCCAGCCCAGATCTTTTCTTCAAGGTTTGGCTGAACCAGTTCAACTCATGACATTGGAAAAAACCCTATTCTTGTGTTTTTTCCTGGCAAAGTTAGTTTTCTCCCTGAAGCCACTCACAGTGCAGTCCAGCAGCCACAAGGGAAGAGGGAGGACAGCAGAGCTGGGAGCGAGGGAGAGGAGAGCAGGAGGGACAGGAGGAGAAGCAGGACCTTTGTCTCTTCCCTGGGTCCCAGGTAATGGCACTTGCAAGTAATTTCTATCTGTGTTCAACATGGGATTACTCACTCCAAGCTACTTTACCTCTTCAGGTTGTGTGGAGAAGAGTTATTCTCTTACCCCAATAATAAAAAGCTCCCTTTGGCTGCTGCCATGCTGGCACTGCTCCTTGGGGCCAGCTGGTCTTGTCCCAACACAAAGCTGGCCCTGGCATTGCCCCAGGTGTCAGCCATCACATTTCCCATGGGAGAGGACAGATGTCCATTCCTAACTCTGCTTCTGCCTGCCTTGAACCACAGTGTAGGTGCTGGGTGATGGTGAGGAAAGAAGGGCATGGCACCAAGCCTCCTACCCAGCAAGGAAAACCCTCTAACCAGCTCCAGGCTGCCTCCCTTTTCCAACTGGGAAATCTCTTCACTGTACCTTCTCCTCTTTGACCATTAGACCCCAGGTCCCACGACTTGCAGCTCAGACTGGAAATTCGCAGTCACAATTCCCCCCACCCCACCCAAGTGCCTCCTCCTCTGGATGTTTTGTCATTAAAAATCTTTCTGACTTTTGGCTAATTGGCAGAGGTTATGTGCATGTTTCAGAAAAGGAGTAAATCATTATAACCTCATGCCTCTGTAGTCAATTATAGATTGTTTTCCCAGCTCAGCTGATCTGGCAGGCGGCGGCATTGCAGTAAAAAATGAAAGCCTTGAGCCAGCGTGCCTGACGTCTTTGCTCGAGAGCAGCTCAAACCAGAACCCTGCACCTCAGCCCACACCCCAGACTGGGGAGGGATGAGTTTGGATGGGAGCCTGTCCCAGGACTGTGCAGATTGGGCAAGTTCTTATTCATTTGTTCCCTTTTGCCCAGGTCAGAGATGCAGCTTCTCCAATGCCTCCAGCCTTCTTCTCCAGCCTGTTTTGCTCCAGGCTATTTGGCTCCAGCCCCTTCAGACCATCTCTGCAGGAGCAGATGTTCAGGTGCATCCTCATCCCTGCTTTGCTCCTATTCCTCTCCTTGGCCCTTGGTTTCCCTTCTTTGGTGCAGAGGGGATGCTGGAACCCAGAAACATGGGATTTTTGAACTTTCTGTGCTTTCTGGCACTGACCCCCAGGAGAACACTGCTTTTGACCTGAGGCCTTGGAGAAGACTTCCAAATTTGAGTGATGGAGTTAAAATCACAAGTGTGTAATTAAAATAGAAGTGTGTGATTTCACATGGTAAAGGGTTTTGAATTTGAAGGTTTTATAATATAGTAATAAGTATAGGACAAGATGGAGGATTTTGAGTGTTGTTTCTTTCTGTCTTCCTCCTTCTTCTCCATGATTTCAGGCAGTAGTTTCTGGTTGGACAGTTAGTGCTACACTGCAGGTCACAAGAGTTTGGTTATTGGGTCAAAAGGATAAATAATATAGGTATTGATTCTCTATTGGGCTGTTTAGCTTTAAAAGACCTTGTAACTAGCTAAATTTGTCTCCATTTTGCTCGCTTTTAGCTGGTAGTTAAAAGTGTTACAAAACTCTCTGTACTTTAAATAAGATTTAATAAACAACTAAACCCAAACATGAGAAAATTCGCCTCCTTCATGTTTTTAATCCTGACTCTAAGTAAAAAAAAAAAACCCCTACAAACAAACCAGTAATTAAATAATACAAATACCACATTTACAAGGGGAGATTCCCTTCCACCTGGACTCCACATTGACCTTTGTGTCCAGGAACAAATGTTTGAGGAACATTTGCATTCATGCCCACAAAGACTCTTGTTATCTCACATACTCCACGAATTATTTTGCCAGAGCACTGCAATTCTCTGGCTAGACAACTCCAGTGACTGTGCAGGGACACAAAACCCAGAGAAGCAACAATGGACTGAAGTGTCTGAGCGTCCCTTTGGCCACTGTCACCAAACAAAAGCAAAACTATGTCTTTGCTCTTTATAAACTCGAGAAAAACAAGATATTTGTCCTAAAGGCAGGACTCTAGAGCACATGCCAGGACATCACTAGGCAGTGTCCAAGTGTTGTTTACCAGCCCACCACCTGCCAGGGCAGTGCTGACTGTGCAGCCCGTCAGGGAATGACAGAGGGAAGCACTTTGGGAGGCTGCTCCAGCCCAGGGCAGCCAGACAGAGCCTTCCCAACCATCTGCTGTGCAGCTGAGTGTGGTGCAGCACAGAACTGCAGCTGCCCCTCTGGTGGGTTGGGATAAACCAGCATTTCCAGCCTGTTTTCTCCAGGATGGCTTTCACAAGTCAGTTTTTGCTTTGACATCACATGCTGAGCGTTGTCTGTGCTGGCAAACCACCCACCTTGCATTTCACCCTCAGAGCCCCATGGAAAGGGCTGGGTCACATTTTGGGGCTTCCAGGGACATGTCACCAAGGCAGTGCTGGATCACCAGATTGTCTTGGTGCCTCAGAAGATGTTTCTGGGTGGGCTGGACCTGAGGCTGACTGGTGAAACCTGAAGAACAGAACTGACAGCAGCTCTCAGAGGTTTCTGTGATTGGCATCTGCCAGTTAAAATGGACAAGCTGGAAAATGGCTCCTAACCTGGGATCTCCTGCTTCTGCTGATCTTATAAATGGAAAACCTGAAATTTCTGCTTGGCTGTGAAAAAGGCGTATGTCCTTCACTCTACTTGAGGTTCAAGATTTTCATTGACATAGAAGACCCAAGGGCTTCAGGCATTTGGCAGAGTGCTAAAAGTGCCTCCAACCCCTGGAAAAAGACCAAACCCAGGCCTCTGAGGCTGTTTGGGAGCAGCCACTTGCTCCATACTAGGAGCAAAGGATTAAGTACTTTGGTCCACTTGGCTTATCCAACAGAAAATCACAAGGCATTGAATATCTTAATATTGATGTATCTGACAGTACCTGTGTGGGGAACAGATTTTGGAGGACAGGTAGCCCTTGCTGAGCAGTGACCAGAGGGTGAGAGGCAGAGCTGGAAAAAAGCAGAAATTAAATACAATTTTTAACAGCACAAGTGATTAACCAGTGAAAATGCTTCCTTACAACTGCACACAAGCCCTTAAATCACATCTGGATGTTTTTCTGGCTGATAGACTGTAACTGAGCCAGAGGTGATGAGCCTTTTGAAGCATTCCCAGATAAAAGGTCCTGAGCAGGAAGAAGTGATGGGATGCAAAGAGCAGCTCCATCTGCTGCTCCTGGTCCCCAGCATGGAGAGGAGCAAACCACTTGGGCTGCCTCCACAGTCAACGAGCCCAGCATGGGGGTGTTCTCATAAATCTATCACATGGTTTAGGGCAGAAAAACCTCATCCTAGAAGTGTCATTTTTGTTCATTGATCATAAATTGAGTCTGGGGCCAATGGATCTGTGGCAGCTTGAGGTACCTTAAGTTGAGGGAGGTGCATCCTGCCTGTGTCAGGAGCATGTGGCTCTGCCACAGGGTGGGTTTGGTCCTCTCCTCCCCCTCAATTCCATCCTTTCTCTGAGGTTTCCAATCCCCCCTTCTGAAGGGCTTTGAAGAAATTCTTCCTTTGCAAAGACACTTGGTGAGGCCCTGAGCTCAGTTTGGGATTTTTCCTGTAGAACAGCAATGTCCTAATAATATCCTCAGCACAAAGCACAGGGACACTTCAGGGGGAAAGGAACACAAGGTTCTGCTCTCTCTTATTCAAACACTTCTAAACTGCAGTGACAGTTTTTTTACCAAACCTTTTTTTGGGGAAAAAAGGAAATGCAGCTATCCAGAAATGCTGTGCAGATTTACGTCCGCTTTTGTTGAATTGTCTAAAAATAACTTTTTTTTTTTTTGAAGAGTCTGTTGGAATTATGCTCAATAAAATCTGATATTTACCTTTCAGGATTATAAAATCAAGAAAAAAAATATTTCACTTACAATTAGTTTCTTGGTTTTAGTGTATTCCTAATTCTACCTTTTACAAGTGTTTCAAATCTTTCAAAGTCAAAAACCTCCCTAAGTTCCCAGCTAAAAGAAATGCTTTCTTCAGCAAATTTTTTCCTTATTAATTGATTGATTCTCTTCAAATTTTTCTGAGAATTGCATTTCTGGTCAGCTTAAATCTGAACTTTCAGTGAACTATACCAGTCACTGAGCTGCTTTATCAGCTTAATTAGCTAATGAAGTGCTTGTTATCAGTGCCACAGGTTTCTTTGACCCAAATTCCTCACACCTAGAAATGCAAATAACCCCCCTCCTAAAAAAAAAATCCTGAAAAAATCACATTGACTGATTCACTTTAAACACAACTAATGAGGTATATTTCTTGGCCAGTTAATATTGATTTATTTCAGGCAGTAATTAACCACTCTGTGAGTAAGGAATGTTTTATTTTTTTGTCTGTGACAATATGTAGTTGTAAAGACGGATCGATACTGATCCTGCCAAACCCCACTGCACTGAGAAATTGCTGCTGTTTGCATTTATTATTTACACTGCTTTGGAGGTATCCGAGTGCATCGTGTGCCAGTGCATTGCTGATTTAGAAGTGATAAAGGATCCAGTTAATTTATGGATTTTGGTGAACTTCCTCTCCCTGCAGAGCACATGTGCTCTTATCACAGTGGTGAGCACAGCCCAACCCTCCTCCTGCCCTGCTGGGACCTGACCTGCTCTGATTTCCTGGGAAAGCTCAGCTGGGTTGGACTCCATGATCTCAGAGCCTTTTCCAACCTTGATCATTTCATGATTCTACAAATCCAAACCACTCCATTTTCCCCACCTCAGCACCTGCCTGCCCTGCAACTGGAGCACTCAAAAATCAGCTTTTGGGGCAGCTGGGAGGCTGGGAGCTGGCATGGCTGTAGTTTTTCTCTCCTGGCACCTCTATATCTGGGTGACACTGAGCTCTGCTCACCCCTGCACCTCCATAAAACCGAGCAGGCAAGCACCATATATCCTTAAAAAACCCATATGACCCAGAGGGCAAGAGCCATCCATCCTACAGGAGCCTTTATAACCCAGCAGGAGAGCACCATATATCCTAAAAAAAGCCCATATAAGCTATGAAGAAGGCACCATATAACCTAAAAACAGCCCTTCTGATGACCCAAGGTACACTGTGCTTTTTTCATTCCCTTTTCTACGTCCCTGAGTTTCCTGCAGGGCACAGATTGCAGCAACTGCTGCAGCTGGGGAGTTCCTCTCTCCTAAGGAGATCTCCAAAGTAACTCCACATTACCTTCAGTGATAAAATACTCACATTTTTTTTCTTTTTCTTTAAATACAGCAGCTGGATGTTCTAATCAGATGGTATCAGGTGATTTAAGGTTGTATTTTTTTTTTTAAAGTCCCTGACATTATTTATTTATGGTCTTTTTGCTGCATATTCCAGCTAGGAAAGATTTTTGCCTGAGGGTTGGTACAATAGCCTGCACAGTGTCTCACAAGCAGGCAAACACAATAAGCAGGCAGACACAAGAGTAAACTCTTGCCACATATTTTTCTCCTCATATTTTAGTGTTATGGGATTAGAGTGTTTATGTTAGATTTGTTCTCTGTTATTTTCTTCTCTGTGTATGGTGATTGGAGAGCAGTGTGACTAGCACAAAATATATCCTTTAAAACTTACCTTCCACCCATGGCTTCATGCAGTGCCTGCTCAAAATCCCCAGCTCCTAGAGTCTGGTGATTATTTATCAGTTTAAGGACTTTTTTTCCTTCTTAAAATTAAAAAAAAAAAGTTTCTCTCCCTCGTGACTGGAGAAAGCCTCTTGAAAGAAACTCATCTGTGAAAACAACTAACACGCATGGCCTTTAAAACCCTGTGTTTTTTTTCCAAATCCAGTCTCATGATTTTCCTGTGTTGGCTGCAGAGAGGGAGATCTGCCTCGTGATCCTGGGTTCTAGTTAGTGGCACTGTCACGACTGTCACGTGTGGGAACCTGCAGCTCCAACCCAAAACACCAGCACAGCATCCCTTGAGTTCCTCCTGAGGGCTGGGATGAGCCTGGAATCCCCACGGGATCCTTGGCACATCCAGGGGGATCCACAGCACGGCTCAGCCACCTGTGGATGTCAAGCCATGGTTCACCAGGGGTTTGAGTTAAACCATGGGGTTTTTTGGCACTTGGGAAGTTGTATGTGTTCAATATGTGTAATTAACACAGTTCTATTCATCTGGGATAATTATATCAATATCAGAGTTAATTACAAGTAATATTTATAGCGTCGCACTAAGCTATGTGTGCTTTTAGAAATAAAACGAGGTAATTCTTAATTTACCAGAAATGCAGAGGGGAAAAAAAATAGAAATATGACAGTGATCTAACAGTTATGAACAAGATATGTCTAAAAATACATCCAGAAACTGGAATTGTTGTATGGAGGAAATATCAACATAATGACATTTTTCTTAAAATTACCAGAAAAGCCTCAGAATAGCTGAACTTTTTGCAAGTAAATGTGGGAGGCCTAAAGTGGGACATTCCAGAGCTTGGGGGTTTGCCTCAGTTTACAGAGGTGGGGAATGAACAGACCAGGAGAAGAAAGGAGCAGTGAAGAACTGTATAAAAGTCCTCAACCAAAGGAAATGTTTCTGAGTGCCTCGAGCTGCATTGAGGCAAGAGAAAAGTTTCTCATGGATGAGTTCTGCTTAAACTCTAAAGCCCTTGCAGGTGATTTGGATCCCAGCAAAATCTCCCCATCCTATGGCAAATTCTGTGTGTCCAAACAAGATCCAGCTCCACCACAGCGTGCAAGACTTTCCTGTGGTGGTGGCACAGTGCCCTTGGCCAAACTTGTCCCCCTTGGGCTGCCTGTCCCCCCCAGTGCCACAGCAGTGCCACCACCCTCCTCTCCATCTCCCAGCCCTAGGAGCAGCTGGCTGGGCATCCCAGCCCAGGAAAACCCTGCTTTGTCCCTGGAGAGCATCAGGGGATGCAGCACCCAAGGCTTGGAGCCTGGGAGCAAAAGGCTCCCCATGGAGGGATTTGAGCAAAATTTTTAGTGGAAAAAGTTTAGGAAATAAGAGCTTTGAAGTCAGTGGGAGTGATTTACACCATCATGTGGCCTTACTTGTAATCCAAACAGCATGAAAAATAGATATCTGGAGTGGCTTGGTTGCTTTTTTTACAGGCAGATCAACTGTTATTACTGGAAAAAGTGAACAAAGGTTCAGGGGCACAAGGACATCTTCAGTCTTCAAAGTCTGAAGCATTTCTTTAATTTCTTCAGCTGTTTCACATAAATAATTCCAATGTTTGAGACATTCAAGTATGCAACATTTAAACAATAACATGTCAGTTATAAATTAAACTATGTACAGTATACATTCTATTCTTGTAGAATTAAATCATAAACTTGAAACGTTATTTATATTTATATTATCAGAAACCAAACACTCCTTATTTAAAAAAAACCAAAACAAATCAATGGCACACCCACACAGACCCCTAGGTACAAGTTACCCATGTTTTTCCTTCTGAATCAAAGAGCTTTGAACACTTTGGGGTCCAAATTTGGGAGAGTCCATCATCAACCTCCTCTGAAGCTCTTGAGGACTGAGGATACCTGAGTTCTTGCAGGAAAAGTCTCTGAAAGTTTCTGGACCTCAATTACAGATGGAAAATGGAATGAGTTAGGAGTACTCAGTCACTGGGTCGAAGTTGCTTTGCACCTTGTTGAAATGAAGAAAAAAAGAAAGCAATAAAAACTGGGAGAATTGTTTTCATTGTTAGCTCCTGTCTTCGAAATGCTGTGGCAATAACAAAAGCATCCTCCAGTACAGAAAAGAGAAGAAATAAAGGTTAAAGCTGGGTGGAACTTTATCTTTTTTTTTTTTTTTTTAATCTTTTTACTTTAATTGCCAGTTGTGATGGTAGGGAAAAAAATATGTAAAAAGCAAGAATAGCTAAAAATAGGTCAGATAAAAGGCAGTATATCTAGCCATAAATTATCCAGAGCCCAATAAAAGCTCAATGAATGAGACAGTGGAATGTGTGGGGGCATGAAGACATAATGATATTAAATTAGAGCTTGCCTTCCAAACTGAAGAGGGCTGTGAATTACTCTCATTTAAGAGCCTTGCAGTAATCGATAGCGGCTTTCGCTGCCTGTGGACAGAATCTCATAAATCCCCTTTTATTTTGAGTGGCTGTGCAGGAGGAGCAGACCATGGATGCTTCAGCAGAGGCAGGAGGAGGGGGTCCCCAGGCTCTGTGATGGCAGCAGTGCCATTCCAATGGCACTCCGTTCCAGCTCGGATCATTCCAGCTCGGATCTGCTCCTCCTTCCCACCCCCGCTCCCAGAGGGTGCTGAACGCTGCATGTGCTAATTGCTGTGCCATCACACTTCAGAGGTGAAACACTGCTGAGCTGGGTTGCCTCTGGAGGAATTACATCTCCCTGAAATCCTGTGCCTGTGCCTGCACCTGCACTCCCTCTGGCTGGACAGCATCTCTGTAACGTGACATCGAGTCTGAGCCCTCTCCTGGTGCTCAGACCAGGGCAATCCCAGCATGTAGGAACAACACAGTTTCCCTACACATAATTTGGTGATCTTCCAGTGAGTGCCCAAAGAATCTAAATCATTCATGTCTGCATCCACCTGAATTTACCAGAGCACCTTCTCATGAGCCCCATCCTTTTCCACACAGGTACTGCCTGTACACAGGTATGATTTCCATGCTTAGAAGCTCCCCATGTTCTGAAACTTGCCAAGAAGTGATGGTGTCTTGATTTTTGAGGTGGGGTACAGTAGTGAGAGAGGTGTCTGTGGGCCTGCAGAACCCATCATCCCATAGCCAAGGTTTACTACAGGCCACAAAACTCTTCCTAACCCCTTCTCAACACACTGAAGATCAAAAATAAAATTCTTCTGTGCCACAGGAAGAGAGGAAGACACAAAGAGGGCGTGTCCCATGTCCTAAGTCATAGAATCATTGGATAACTAAGGCTGGAAAAGACCTCCAAGATCATTGAGTCCAACCATTAGCCCAGCACCACACTGCTGACCATAAAATCCCATTCCCAAATGCCATATCCACACTTCCACAGCTTTTGAACACTTCCAGGGATGGTGATTCCACCACTTTTCTGGCAGCCTGTTCCAAGGCCTGACCGCCCTTTCAGAGAAGAAATTTTTTCTTATATCTAATCTAAACCTCCCCTGGCACAGCTTGAGCCCCAGAGGAATCCATTAAAGACCTCCCAGAGGGAGCTGGAGAATGAGCCATGCCCCCTGCTAGGGAAAAAAGGTGACAAACTCCAGCAATCCCAATAAAGCCCCAGGAAGAGCCAAGCTTCACTGCCTTCCAGGGATATTTGCATTGCCTCTTGTGTGTTAACAATTAACAGGAATCTGCTTCCAGGGCCATTAGCTTGGGCATGTGCTCCTCTTCCTGGTGGGTTTAGGAAACAAACCCTCAGCACAGATGGGCATGATCCTTGAAGGAGATGAGTAAGGAAAGGGCTCAGCTTGGCCATGAGAAGGAAAACAAACACTTGCTTTTGGTAATGGAAATGGGCAAAGGAGTTATCAGGAGCATTATCAGGATCCGGGGAAGGAAATTGCCCAGCATCCCTTGTCCAGCCAGGGTTTTCTCAGCCCTCAGTGTGAGAAAGCAGAGGCCCACAGTTATCTGCATTCCTCTCATTCCACCAACAAAGTCTCCCTGCGGTTCATTTCCTCCAGAAAGGTATTAAGGAATATTAAGGGGATAGGAATCTGCTCATTAAGGACACGTCCGGCAGATCCCTTGCTTGCAGAGGAAAGACTGCAGGGCTTAATTTACCCAATTGTTGATGATTGATTAGCAAGGCCATTTTAAAATGCTTTTGATCCCCAAGTCCCCTCATTACAAGCATGGCTGGGGCTGAAGCCTTGGACTATTCCCAAGTAATCTGGGAAGCTGAGGGAGCTTTGAACAAGTTTTTATTAATATTCTGATCGATAAGCACAGAGGGGCGGATGAAGAAAGGCATTTTGCCAGATTGCATCCACTTTGCCAGGTTTTCCACAGGCTTGGATGGGCTCCACTGGGCTGCTGGTGCTTCCCACAGCTGAACTCTGAGTGTGCAGCAGGCCCTGTGCATGTGTGCCTGTGCAGCTGCAGCAGTTGTGCAAACACATTTTGGATCTGCCAAGGCTGTCACGGCTGCTGGGGTGTTGGGAATGAGTCCTGAACACTGGGCTGCAAGGGAAGAACACACGTGGCAAGGCAGGCAGGGCTCTGGGATACATGGAGGCCCCCAGGTCATGCTGGTTTTAAATGAGGCTTTTCATCTGATGTGCTAAAATTTTATGCCTCTCACACTGAGAAGGTGGAGAAGCTCAGAAACCGCTGAACAGCCCAAGGAGAGCCTGTTCTCAAAGAGAAATGTCTTTTCTCCAGTCTGAGTCAGCAACAAGCATTTCAGTGAGAGGAGGGTGCACAACAGGTCCTGCCACAGGAGGTAGAGAAAAAGCCAGGAGATTGGCATGGAAGAGAATAAAAGAGAAACCCTACATGAAGTTGTCCCTGGCATGTGTCTTGTGCCTCAGGTCATTCCTAGTCTGATCCCAGACCTGCCTCTGAATTTGCATCCAGACAACCTCCAGATCTGACTCCAAAATTATGCATTTGAAGGCTGGTTGGAGTCTGGTCTACCCAGGAGACACACGTGGTGCCAATTTGGAGTTGGGTCCCCCTGGACTTGTTTGGCTGCAAGCTGATCACAGGTAACTCCTCAGACACCGAGGACCACGTGAGACACAGAGATCTGCTGATGAGAAGCCTTTTGTAGAGAGCAGGCACTCAAATAATTTTTAATCGAGGTCTCACATCTTCCCATCTGCTCCTGGTTCTCAGCCTGGCTTCCAGGTGGCAGGGAGCTGCTCAGTGCCACCCACAGCAGCCCTCTGGGCTCCAGTGCCCACCAGTGTGAGCGTGGAGAGGATCCCTCCCGAGCTGTGTGTGCAGCTCTGCCCTGTTCATTCACACAGGTAAAGGTGGGCATGGTTCAGAAATCAGAGACTGCATCCCACTCACCTCTCCTTAGATGGCTCCAGCACCACTGACTGTCTCTGAACTCGTGCTCCCAGGTCCCCCCTTCAGTCAGTGCACTGAAAAAGGCACTTTTAAGACATGATTCATCTGCTCTGGTTTAGATGCCAACTCCAGGATTGATTGTGTGCTAGTCTCCATTGCCCAGACTGGTTAGACAGATCTGAATTGTAAAAAAAAAAAGGATGTTCAGATTGGAAAGCTTAGAGGTAGACATCTACAAAGGAGACAAATCAAATGAGATGCTTCCCAGCACAGGCATGTGGATGTTTCTGCAGCTGGAGATTGGCAAGGTCTGCTTTGGACCAGAAGACCTTACTCAGAGAGATTCCCATGAAGAATATTATTAACAACAAACCCCACACTTCCCTGGGCACAGTCACCTGCAGATTGAGGAATAACTGCACGTGGAGTCCCATGACTGCAATGCAGTGGCAGAATTACCTGAATTTGGGTCTTTGTGTGTGGTGAGGACTTAGGCAAAGTCATGGTACTTCTCAGAAGGAAATCACTGCCCTGTGTTTGATGGCTCCTCTCAGCCTGAGGAAGGTGTTCTGCATCACCTGCCCTGTCCCATGGGAGAGGTGTGTGCTCCTGAGTGTGGCCACAGCTTTTATTTGTGCTTTCCTGGTGGCTGCCCATGAACATCTCCCTCCTGGAATGACCTGCTGGCAGCCAAGGCAAAAACACAGAAGTGGCCATGTCTGGCAGGGATGTGGTGGCCTAGAGGAAGTTTCAGACAGCCATGTCAGACCTGAATTTGTTGTCATGCCTGCTTTTGAAGCTTGTCAAAGTTTTAGGAGCAACATTAATGCTACCATGACTTTTAATGCTGACATAATTTTAAAGGACTCAGTGCCTAAGAGCTGAATCCCAACGTGCACAGCAAGGACACTAAAGCTCAAATATCAAGGTACCAATCACGTTTTTGTAGCTATAGTGACTGAAGCCAGTATAAAAACATACAATAGCCTTTGTATGAGCAGAAAATGGGAAGCAGAAGAAACACATTTCTGAAAATTGTCAGCAAGTTCTCTTTTCTCAGAAAGAAGTGCATTTAAACAGAACAAGGAAAGGGCACCACATTCAACCCTCAGGTCAGGTCTCCTTCAGACTTCATCAAGAGCTGCATGTCTCTAGTGGATGTGGCATTTTAGGTGCCATTGACCAGACACAAAAGAAAACACACCTCCATCTCTCCTTGGCAGACCCATAAGGTTTGTTGCTTTTCTTCCGTTTCCCTGGGGTCAGGCAATTACCAGGCCCTTTTTAAGGTTTCATTTTTTGGGGAAAGAATGTTTCAGGTTCCTGTGATGATGAAGAAAATGGTCAATATTGAAGATTTAGAAGGACCATTTTTGATCAATGGGAACACCCAGCTTTCCTGAGTTTGGTTGGGATTGGAGTCACCATTTTAAAGGTGAAGTTGGTAATTCTGGACCAGCACTGCCCAAACCAGCATCCTGTCCCCCCATCACTCAGCAGGTCTATACAGGCAGCTGACTTAAATGGAAGAAAAGGTCAGGTTTGAGCTGGGAAAACACAGATACAGGCAGACCTGAGGAAGACAGTCACTGCAGCTTTCTCCTTGCCTGTGACAATCCCGTGGTGAGTTGTGAGGGCAAACACAGCACATGCTCTCAGGTGCTCTGGAAAGCACTCTGAGCAAGATGAGCTGATTGAGTACCAACAGGCTGACTGCTCTCTCTGACCTGCTTTTCCACTCATCTCTCACCAAAACACTATTCTATCTTCCTGCCAGCTCAGAGAGCTGATTCTGTCCTGCCTCATGTGAAGCTCAGCTCTCAGTCCCAGCTGGATGTCCTGAGCACTCATTTCAGGTGATTAGGAGGCAAGTTATGCTGCAACATTTCTCCATGGCACAGACTCATGGGATGCACTTATCCTGCTGGACAGTAAGTGAAACTTCCAGCCTGCTTTTACAAATCAAGGTGATGTCTACAAACCACATTAATTCTGGGACAAAATCTGCCCTGTGAGACTCATGGGCACTGCCCATTTTCAAAACCCTCTCTGTCCTGGTGAGATTTACCTCACCCAACACATCACTGTAAAATCCATCACTCACTGGGTGCATCCCAGGTCATCTCAGTTCACAATCGGTGCCTAAGTCAGGAAAACTCTGGCTGGTGTTTTCTTCAGCATTTAGGTTAGGAAGGGAGTTGTAAGATGAGTGTTACTCAAGGGAAATATCCCATTATCCTGCACTGGCTGCAATTTTGTAAAGAGACTCTTCTCCTGACCCATAGAACTCTCTGGAAAAAAGGAGTGTGTGTCAGCCAGAGTAACAAACAAGATGCAAGGCAGGACACAGCCTCTGGACTCTGGTCCTGCAAAGTTCAGATCTGCTGCAGATCTTCCCACGTTTGCTCTTCTGAACCTGAAATCCTGTGACCTTGGCAAGGAGCTGAGTCCAAAGGTTCCTCAGTTGCCTCTCTGCAGGACCAGGGGCACCAGCACTTGTTTATGCCCCTGAAGCTCTCCAAGTGCTTGCAAATTGTTCAGACACCGAGTATGACCAAACAAACTGAGCTGGGGGTTGTGTAAACTATCTACGCACATAAATCGGGGCATTTAAGAGGGGAAGAGGAAGGTTTTGTTTGTGTATTTTTTTATTGCAGGGTATAAACAGGCAAATAAATAATTTACCATGTGATCCATGTTTTAAGGCAGCCCAAATCCATTCCTGCTGTGTCTTTCAGAGCCCTATTCAAAGTCAGAGAAAGACAAGGGAGCAGCCATACATTTATTTTATTGCTCTGCAATAAGCAAACAAGCTCAAATGAGTTGAAAGCAAGGATGGGCAAGAATGTGGCCATTCTCTTCTCCCAGGTCCCAGGAGGAATCTCTCTGTGTTCTTGGACTAGGGTTCATCTCACCAGCCTTTAGATGGCCACATCATGGATGTCAGCTAAAGGACAGGTCAGGGAAGGCTCCCTCTGTGGAGAGGAGAGCTCATTTCTACAGCATGAGTCACCTGATCTTGTCTGAACCCTTTCAGACAGTGGGATAAGCATCATCCCCTGTCTTCTGGGGACAGCTGCAGCAGGGCCATGGACTGGCTATGGGCTGGGACAAGAGGCTCAGAGGGGAGGACAGGCTTCTGCTTGTTGTCATGTGGCTCCAAAATCACAGAGCTGGACTCCTGGGGACTGCAGGTTTAAGAGAATTATATTTCAGCACAGCCAGGTAGGGCAAGAAGAAACCAGAGAAGGCAGGGTCTTTAAATATGCTTTTAAAGATGGTGGGAATGGAGATGCAACCTGAAAATGTGCCTGAGAAAACTTTTGGACCATTTGGTCTCCTGCCCCTGGGACTACACTGGGATCCATCTGGATTAGTCAACAGTTCCCAACAAGGGTTCAGCTCACCACCACCACACAAGTTGGGGTTGCATCATTTCAGCCCCAAACCAAGCATGAGACAGGAGAACAAACTAGAAACATCTGATCACCTGTTCTGAACCAAACCAAGAGCAAAGGGATAGACCCTTAAAGCTGTTAATGCAGAGTTTGGCTCAGCATAGGTGTTTATGTAAAATTGCCCATCACCTTCCCAGGGTGTCTCAGCATCATAAAACCTAATGTTTTCTTAACTATATACTTAATTATATTATATATAGTTATATATAAACTATATATATGTATAGCTAATATAGTTAATTATATAGAAAATGGTTTCCTTTCCCTCCCACCTCTGACTTAGCACCTGGACTAGGATATTTGCTGCTTTAGAAAGGATACAAAATGAAAGCCACAAAACAGGTAGGAGTTTTCTCTGGAAAATCCAAGCTCATCATGTCAAATGTCTGGGGTAGTGTTGCAAGGAAATTCAGTGAATATAGAGAGAGGAAAACCTTTCTTCATGTTTCAGTAGGTCACAAGGTGCAATAAATGACCATATATTGAATGCAAATATGTACCCTGGATCAGTCAACTGGCTCTTGGAGTTTGGTTATTCAGTTACAGGGCAATGGCTCTTGCTTTTGCCTTTCCAACAGACTTCTGAAAGGAAGAAGATCTTGGTTTTTTAATTCAGACCAGATTTATCTCTTTTTAGGAAAAAAAAGCCCACAGTATCTATGGTACAAGGCACTGCCAAACCTATTTTGTACAAATTCTCTCTTCATCAGGAAGAGGGAACCAGAGCCTGTCAGGAGAGTGAATGGATGAGGTCTCCCACAAGATCTCTGACCTAAAGGTCAAAACCCTTTAGCCTACTGTATTTTAGCAACTACAGAATTCAGCTTCCACCTAGATACAGCAAATATTAACATAGAACCACAAAATTATAGAAAAATCTGGTTGGAAGAGACCTCTGGAAATAATCCAATCCATCCCCCTGCTCAAAGCAGGGCCAACTTCAACAGTTGCTCATATCTTTACACTTCTTCAGCCTGTGTTCAGAAATAAGGTCTGTGACTGAGTTTGTTCTCCTTCAGCAGGAACTGTGTAAAAATTCTGCTTTCCAAAACCTAATCCAGGGAGATCTTGGCAGCACAGCAGACTGGGTGACTTTTCCCTATATATTTCCTCACTAGTATTCTAAATGTCATCTGAATTCCAGCCCCACAACTTCAGTGGCAGCTATTTCCTTTTTCCTCCACGTTAAAGCAGATGATTACCCTCCAAAACCAGCCCAAAGCTCTCAGTGTCTCTCCTCGAGTTGCCCAGAGTTTAATGCTCTTTCTGACACTTTGTGACTCGTTTAGACCTGTGCTCATCCTCCATTTCTAGGCAAAGCTGGTGCACACTGCAGCAAGAATTATATAAATAGTGACAGGTGAATATCCTCAGCACCTGATTTTTGCTCAAAAGCAACATCAGAGATTGAAAGCATTGGTTTTACTCTGAGGGAGAGGAGTGTGTAGTCCATCCTGCAGACTTGGCTTCTCTTGCTATGCTATTGGAAGTAACAGCCCTGCCTCCATGGCTTTCCTTTTTTTTTCCATGTTTACTCAGGTTTGAACCCCATGGCTGCATCCCATGGGTGATATTTATGGTCCTTCTCCTCCTTCTATCCAAGAAGGAGAAATCACATGCAAGGTGAAATGTGGGAGCACAGGTCTCCAAAAGGCTCCTACAGGTATCTCAGTCCTTCTGGGTACCTGAGGATGTGGTGGGTGAGAATACTCAGCTTACTCTGAGGAAGAAAAGCTGGAGGGGTTTCTGATGTTAATGAAAACATTTTCCTGGCACAGCTGGAAGTGAAACCCTGAAAAGCTTGAGTCAAATCCTGAAGCTTTGCTGATGTGGTCTTCTGGGTCCCATCAGCAAAGCTGGTCATAAAACCATGGAATCACAGAACATGCTGAGTTGGAAGGGACCCGTGAAGATCACTGAGTCCAACTCCTGGTGCTGCACAGGACAGCCACAGAACCAACCCTATGCCTGAGAGCACTGAGCTCTGGCAGCCTCGGGGCTATGAACATTCCCTGGGGAGACTGCTCCAGTGCCCAGACATCCTCTGAGTGTGGAATCTTTTCCTGAAATCCAACCTAAACCTCCCCTGGCACAGCTCCAGCTGTTCCCTCAGGTCCTGTCTCTGGTCACCAGAGAGCAGAGATCATTGCCTGACCTTCCTCTTCCCCAGGAGGAAGCTGCAGACAGTGGTCAGGTCTAGTCTCAGTCTCCTTTTCTCCAAGCTGAACAAGACCAGTGACCTCAGCTGCTCCTCATTTGGCTTCCCCTCCAGGCCTTTCACCATCTTCAAAGCCCTTAAGCCCTCAGTGATGCCTCAGACCAGGACTTGACCCATAACTGGCATTGTTTGTTCAAGTCCTGCTAGAGCCATGTCAGATAAATCCTTCTGCTTTCCCCATAGCTCTCATTTATCAACATAACAACCTCACAGAGGAAAGACACATCCTCTGTTTTAATCCAGCAGCTGCCTCTGAGAACATCAGGGTCCCCAGCACTGCTGGATGTAGTGATGCTCTGAGAGGTTTGGGAGAAGCCCTTGGTAAAAGCAACACCACCTTGGTTGGAACAAAGGCTCAACAGCAAAGCTCATAACACATATAAACGTCCCCCTCCAAACTCTGAATTAAACACCCACTCAGCTGAAACATTTGAATGATGAATATCATCATCTGGGGGTTGGGGGGAGGGAGGGAAATCTAGGCAGCTTTATTTTTTCCAGTGCTACAGAAAGAATTTCCTTCCTCCTGCAGATGTGCAGCCGGGGCGCTGGAAACAGTTCCCTGTCAAGTTGGAGCAGCTGTACTCATGTGTCACCAGGCAATGAGACTCCAGGCCTGGGCTGTCAGCTCCACTGTGGAAATTAATGGGCCAGACTCCTTGCATTAGTGAGAATCATCCCATTTAAATACATATATGTTATGCTGGGTACACAAGGCAACTGCAAACTGGCAGCGTGGAGGGAAGGGAGCAGGTCGGGAGGAGGGAGAGGGAATGACAAGGTGTAAAAAGAGAAAATCCTGGAGAGGGAGAACACATCCTCAGGGGAAAGATATTAATTCGATGAAAGAAGTGTAAGGAAAGCCAAGAACTGATCAGATAGCACTGGAATGAGAGAGAGAGAGAGGAAGACAGTTATATGTATGGATAATGGATGCACAGATATTTAAGATGTGTGCAGGAACAAGCTCGGTGTGGGACTGTATCAGTGCCCCAAATGCCAGAGGTCATTTGCATCAAATACCTACAAAGGGTCAAAGAAGCCTTCAGCAGCAACAGCAAACTCCAAACCACAGAACAAACACAGTCCAGCAAGGGAATGAGCTTTTTTTTTTTTTTT
>VXBI01011704.1:278355-308709 GCA_013397375.1 Toxostoma redivivum
TTTTTTTCTCCTTACTTAGTATTCAGGAGAAGCAGCATTTTTCTGCAGCATTTAGAGAGAGTAAATAATCAGGAACATGCTGCTGGAGGAGCTGGGAAGGGGCCAGAGAACATGGGTGTGAGGCAGGGGAATGGCCAGATGCTGGCAAGGTTCCCCACGTGCAGAGGAGGACAACGGGGACCTGTCACACCCCACAGGGGTTCAGAGCTGCCACAGTGCATTGGCAGGTCACCAGGGCTGGGGGGACCTGCAGGGTCCTGCTGGGCTGGGGGAGCCTCCAAAGCCCCTCTAGGCTGGGGAACAGTTCAGGCAGGAACCTGTCACTCCACCAGGAGAGATGCTGGGGACTTCTCCCCACCTTTGATCCATCAAGAAGTATCAGGAACCATTTTTAAGACAAATATTCCTGTTTTCCTGAAAGGAAACAAAAAGAAGAGACCTTATTTTGAAATAGGATGCACTGTCCTTCAGCAGAGAGCTTAAAAATGGAGATAACCCAGAATTTGGTAATGACAATTTGTAAGAGATTGTTCTGTTCAATCTCTCCCTATATTTTTTTTTTCTTTTGCAATCAGAAACATGAAGCTTCTGATCAGGGAAAGAATTTAAATTTTTTTTCCTGTGAAAAAAGTTGCATTTTTTCACAGTTCTTTTCCAAAGCTGCTGCTGCTGCAGTGAAACAAATCCCCTTCTCCTGCCTGCACTGGTGGGGCAGTGAGATGAGAGCAGGGGCTGGGGGACCATCAGGTTTCCCTGCATTTCCCTGCAGAGCAGCCATGCAGGGGAAAGCAGAAATGATTCAGAGGTTAAATACTGCCACGAAGAAAACATCAGCCTCGCCTGCATGTGGAAGCTCACAACTCCAGGAGCGTTTAATGCATTTTTGTTTTGAAGGAGTTGGTGTCCCGGGGGCTGTCTCAGCTCTGGGGTGCTGGGAGAGGGAAGGGTGGTTTGTGAACACATCCCAGGATTCAAATGACAGGCATTAATGGGCCAGGAATGCTGCAGCTGTAAAACAGGGAAAACAAAACAATTCTGTTTTGCTGAAGGACCTCACCAAAGACGACTCCAACAAGCACACAATCCACCAATGCATCACCTCCCAGAATCCCTCATGAGAAGGTGGGATAATTACTATAATTTTAATGTACTCCATGATTATTTAAATACACTGGGTAAACTAAAAATATCCTGCTTTTCCGTGAGGGCTCTGACTTTCTGAGGTAATGCTGCCCCAGAGCTGCTGGTGGTTCATGTGCCAGCCCCTTCTATCACCCCTCAGGGCACCATAAACCTCGTCACAGCTTTGCCCAGTGGAAAAGTCTTTGCCTCCTGCATTTTGCACACCTCTCCTTTGGAAAAAAGAAAAATAAAAAATCCTCTGCTCTTTCTCTTGTAATCTGTGGTAGAACTGCAGAAGGAACAGAGGATGGAGAAGAAGATGTGAGCAGCAAGGGTGGGAGCAGGGAGTCTGGGCCAGCTGAGTGCTTCAGCATGCTTGGAAGTGTCAGTGAAGCAAATAGTGTGTTTCTAACACAGCCCTCAGTGTTGAAATACTGCTTAAATTGCCTCCAGAGCTGACATGAAACCCGAAGATCTGGGAGTATCTGCCATGATTGATTGAGTGACTGATTGATTTGATTATATATATTTTATATGTGTGCGTTAGGGCTGGATTTGGCTGTCTAAACACCATCTCCCAGAGCCAAGTTAGAAGCTCTGGGATATCCAGCCCCAGACTCCAGCTCTTGCTTCTGTAGACTGCTCGTCTTCCCTCAGCTCTGTGTCCCTTTGCCAGCACTGTGGGATGTCTCAGATACACAAGGGCATCTCAGATGGCACCAGGCTCCTGTGTGTAGGCACTGAGTCCCACCCTCTGAGTCATTAAGGCTCACACAGATCATATTTTCAAAGTTTCCCTCCGCAGTAACTGGGATCAGAACTTTACCTTAAAAATAAACAACCTCCAAAGCCAAAAGTTTCCTGGATAGTCAGTTAATTTTTGTGGGGGTTGGTTTGGAAGTATTCCGAAATCTGATCCTCATTGTAAAGCTGGGAATCTTGGCAGCCATGTCAAGAAGCAAACTGTGTATATTTTGCCTAGAATTGTTTCCACTATATAACCAGGAAATAATAATTTTAAAAGAGCCTCTTCTCCTTTAATTTATTTGCAGAGGTCTTCATGGGTCCCTTGCTTGTCCCCCATCATGCTGGAAAGAAGGAAACCTGAGATGAGGTTGGTTCCTACATCTGTGCAAATGCAAAATTCTTGGATAGAATCAACGTGACTGCTCATGTGAGGTGGGTTTAGCAACACAGAAGTTCACTGGACCATTCCTATGGATATCTTGTTTAATAAATGAGGTGAAACACGCTTCTTCCCTGGATGAGGATCCAGGCTGGGCTTTCTCCAGTTCTGGGAAGGTCTCTGATTTGGAATTGCAGAGGTTTTGGGTCTTGGGGAAAGAATGGAGATAAATGGGTCAGTCTGGACTGTCAGGTTTTTGTGTTCATTTGTAGGGTCTCCTGCAGGAGACCCACAGGACAAGCTCAAGTGAAGGAAACAAAGGATTTCACAAACTCCAGCTGATACAAAACCAGTGACCTTTGTTCTGCTCCTCGGTTGACCACTAAGAAATTATTATTGCAGAGATAAAGATCATAAATTTTTGTGCCTGGCTTTTTTCCTAGATCCTGTTTAACAGTGTTTCTTGGCAGTTTCTCAGTAGATACTTTTTAGCTCTGGCTCTCTTCCTGGAGCTCTGGCAATTAAAGATATTAACATTCAGCTTTAAAAATAGCAAGGAGTGGGTATCCAGCCTGCCCAGATGAACACCCCTGAATGTGGGGAGAGCCTTCAAGGATGCAGAGCCCCGAGCTGAGCCATGCAGACCATGGAGAGGCTGCCTGCTCTCTCAATGCCCTTTCCAGTCCTAGATCCCAGAACTTCCTCACCCTCTCTTCTGCCTGGCAAATTCACACCCATCCCTTCCAGATTTTTCTCCCCTTGGCTGGTTTATACAGAAACCCTCATGTTGACAGGATGTCCCTGTCTTTAAGTGCTACAATTTTTAGACTGTTTTGCTCCTGGGTAGAGCCACCTACCTCTGCTGTGTTTTCCAGGATGCTGAATATCACTATGCCTGTTGAGCTGGGAAGGGAAAAACCAACAAACAGCCCTTCTCCTCCCTCTGCTTGAGCTCTGACAGCATGAAGTGGAAATGACCTGGCTGGTGACTTAGTTCTGAGCTTCCCTGCCTCTCTTGGCCCCTCTAAAATACAGAGGGAACACACTGTTATCTCCAGATCCTGAGGGCTGCCCAAGGAGAAACAGACCCCTCTGGGAGAAATATCTTCATCTCTGCTTCCCTCCTCCCTTCTCCATCAGCACTTGGCAAAAAGGGTGTGGGAACTGACCCAGCTGTTAAGTGAGCACACAGAGAGATGAAGGCTGTGCACCCCAAGCTTCACTGTGAGTCCTTGATGTGTGTCCTTGATGTTACCCAGTGAAACTTTCCTTCCAGCTCCTTCAGGGTACTCAGGAGGTGCTCTGGGCTCTCACTCTCCAATATTTCTCACTGCAGTGATGCTTTCTCTGTTGAGGACCATAAAGATCCCTCCTGGGAGATTTGGGTGAAGCTGAGAGTGGGCAGAAACTCAGGCCAGGATGTGTCAAATGGAGATACACACAATTCCTGCACACTTATCCCATGGGGCTGAAGCACAGCAGGAAGGGCACTGGAGTCTGTGCACAGAGAAGTGTCCAAGGACAGGAAAGGAAGAGCTTGAGCAGGGCACTGCAGGAGCAGGGGGTCTGCAGCTGGGATTGGGAGATAACCAGCAAAGGAAAGCAGCAGCCCAAGCTTTCCTCCAGGAGCCTGCAAGAGCCAGCTGCCAAGGACAGCCCTGCAGAACTCGCTGGAATTTTGATTTGGAATCTGTGATAGCCAGGACACAACTGAGGAGAATTTGAATGTACAAATAAGCTTGTAAAATACAGAGTGAGGGCACTGGAAGGGATGTGACTCAAAGGGCAAGAAAAGTTCTGCTCCTTCCACTGATCACCCCATGAGTCTTTCACACTCCCCAAGCTTGCAGAGCTCCCAGCTCCTGAGATCTCAGGGATTGTTTTGGGGGAATTTCAAAGGCAACAGCTCAGAACATGCAGTACTGTGAATAATTTTGGATACAGAAGAGCCTGGGGGTGGTCTGTGCCCCTCTCCTTCTGGCCAGCCAGTCAGGGGTGGGTTCACAAAGCAACACCTGGAGGAAGAACCTCAAGGAGAAACTGTCCCTGCTCTGCCCAAACCTGGGCCCCAAGCCTGGACATTCTCCATGCAAAGGATGTGGCTCAGCCCCTTGGTGAGGGGGAATCTACAGGTGATGGTGGTGGTAAAGAAGGGGGGAATTTGGGGTCTCTAAGGTAGGAGTGGGAGGCAGCAGTTGTGCAAATACCAATGAGCTGGTGAGTGAAAAGGAAAAGGGGTGGTTGTAGTCACCCTGTTTTGGGGAAGGACAAGGCTCCCAGGACCTGGGGATGTCTTCACCCCCTCTCTGTGACAGGTGACAATGATGGGTTGTCCCATAATTTTAAACAATGAATTATTTGGTCTTGAAAACTTGACCTTTTAGCCCTCAATTCTTTGAAATCAACAGGAAGGTTATGGCACTATCTCACAACACCCAGTGCTGGAGGCGACGCCTTTCACAAGACTTTTGAGGTTTTAATAATTTTTGGTTATTCCTCATAATTTCAGTTAATAAATCCAGGGTGGTTACAGCGATGATTCATGCAGGATGCATCCTGTTTCTTCTCTCCCACATCTCTCTGGCAAAAAGCTGCTATGGATTAGGAACCTTGCCCTTCATTTTTGGAAATTGCTCTCCCACTATAGACTCCAAATGAGAACTGCTGTGGTATTTCACTGTGTGCTATTTCAGAGCGCTGGCTTCTTTGATGCAGTCATCATCTATATGGAAAAGAGGTGTGTGCATGAATCAATGGTACAGTTCAGCTGCATCTGCATTAGAAAGGCATAAAAATGAATGAAATGCAGGAACTGAAATGTGCTCTCCCAGGATGCTGTGCTAAATCTGCACTTCAGAAATACGCCAAGGCGCTTTCTGGGCACGGGTTGCAGAACCAGGAGGGTCCCACAATTTCACACCACACTTCCTACATTTCCATTTTCACCTCTGGTGACTGGAGCATGGTGAGGTTTGTCTGAGTTTGCTATTTAAAAGGTTGTTTTTTTTTTTTAATGGCTGGTTTTCTATTTCCCTTTCCTTTTGTCATTGCCCATTTCTAGAAAACGCTGGTGGCTTTCAGTTTCTGGAGGAAGGCTGCTCTTCTCTATGAAAGAGGCAACAGAGCAAACTGTGCCCAATCAACTTCATACAAAATGATTGGTCCATGCAGCTTTAGACATCTTAAGAGGGCCCTTTGCAGGAGCAGGACTAATTTTCTGCTTTGAGTCTGCTCATCTCACCAGCTGGGATGGCAGAGCCACACATCCCAAAACCTCTTCTTCTTCTCTATTTGATCAATTAATGAACATAGAAGTTAAAAGACGAAGCCAGAAGCCCTCAGAGGAGCAGATAATCTGAGCTGCCCTCCTTGTCCTTCAGTAACAGTGAGGGAAAAAGAAAATAACCTTACTTTACCCAGCCTAATCCCATCTCCTGTTACTCTTCACATGAACACAGGCTGCATCTCACTGACAGAGGGGACCACAACACTCACAGAAAGCACTGGTGGGGAATTTCTCTCTCTGGGATATTCAAGACTCTGTCTGTAACATTGGAGAGCAATGGGAACTGCTGGAACATGATTAATTTCATCCCAAAACTGGCATTTAAATTAGGTCTCCTCAGGGACTGTCATTTTCTCAACCCTGGCTCTAAGGGGAGCTTGGGCATAGCTGTAGAGAACTGTGAAAATCCCGGGTGAGATGAGTCCCACCCTTAACTGGAGAGATCTGAACATGTTCCTTAGTTTCCTCTGTGGCTGTGGAAAGGGAGCAAGCCCGAAGAACAGGCCATTAGGCTTCATCAATAAAGAATACAAGGGAGATGGAGAGGGGCTTTTGACAAGAGCATGAAGAGACAGGACAAGGGGCAATGCCCTTAAACTGGCAGAGGGGAGGTTTAGATGAGATGTCAGGTAGAAATCCATCCCTGTGAGGGTGAGGAGCCCCTGGCACAGGGTGCCCAGAGAAGCTGTGGCTGCCCCTGGAACCCTGGAAGTGTCCAAGGCCAGGTTGGACAGGGCTTGGATCGACCTGGGATAGTGGAAGGTGTCTGGGCAATGGCAGGGGGTGGAACGAGATGATTTTAAGGTCCCTTACAACCTAACCCATTCTAGGATTTTATGATCATTGCTCCCTTGATCTCCTAAGGAACTGACAAATACTGGAGACAGAAGAGGCTGTTTTGGGCACATCTTTGCATTCCAAACCAAGCTTTAATGGCTGAGTGTCTCTTTGCCCTGGTGCTTTCACGTGATGAGGAATGGGACCATCCTCGCTGCAGTTTAAGAAGCACAAAACATTTCTCTTCGTTGTCAAAAGCACAGAAGAGAACAGGTAGAAGAGGAAATGAGCAGCCAGCTCCATCCAATATTAACAGCTCCACAACTCAGGAGACATGTTCAAGTGAGTTTATCTCCCCCCAAAAACTGGCAGGTTGAGTAAAAACACTTGGTGGAAGAGTGACCCCGGGGAGGATGAGATACCTTCTGCATAATTATCTGCAGCCAGGGTTTGGCTCTGCTATCATAGATGTTAATCTTTCACATTTCACACCCACTGTGGAGAGGCCAGAGAACAGCCCTCATGGTGAAATACATGAATGGGAGGCAGAGGAATGCAATGTTCCTCTTGTTTTGCATGGTTCAGGATCAAATACAGCCAACCCTGGCAGCACCTATGGCACAGCAGGGAGCTGTGCCTTATCACCAGCCTGCATCCTGCTGGCACCCACAGCACCCCAGCCTCACAGCTCCAACTCCTATCACACCATCTCTGCCCTCGGGATCATCTAACTAAAAGGTGAAGTGGAAAAAAAAAGGAAAAAAAGGAAAAAAAAAAAAGCTTGAAATGCTAGGAGAGCTCTAAGCTTTGATTCAACAAAGGCTTTGAGGATGTGTCTCATTTAAATGAGCCCTGAAATCGACTCCTGTCAATAAGCCTTAAGAAGATTCTTATGAAAATAAACCATGATTATTTCTCCCTTAAAAAAAAAAGACAACAAACTAGAGCCAAGTCCAAAGTTATGAAAATAATCACTGATAATTTACAGCCTAATCAACTGTGGGAGATATTATTGGTTTTTACAGGAATGGCTGTTATCTACCAGGATCAATAACCACCTTGTAGTAAAGCCTCAAGGTGCTGGCAGGGGCAACCACAATATTCCCTGCAATTGTTGCTCAGCTCCTATTTTGGGAGTGTGGTCGAAAAAACCAGCTGCAAGAACAAATTCAGAGCTGGATCAACCTGACACAGTCTTTGGGAGAGGCACCCACTCCTGCTGAACCTGAACTCTCAGATTAAAAAAAAAAAAAAAAGAAAAACCCAACAAAACACAACACTTAGGCAAACACTTTTTTTCCCACAAAAAACCTGCTGACTTATGGGGGAATTGGGTGATTCTGGATTTAGCACAAGTTTGGGATTCACTATCAGGGACATCATTGCAACTTTCATTTCCTTGTGCTAAAAAATCCCCTTTCATGTGACCCTTAGCCTTGGTCTTTATCCTGGGACTTACATGGGCTTTAATGAGATAAGGATTGGACACCTGTAGCTGTAATGAAAGAAATGAGGTGAAAATGCCACCTTGCCTTTGTGAGGAACACCTGGCACTGGAAAATGCAGCAACCATGGCTCAGCTATCACCCTGTAACTCTTTACACTGTGGGAATTGTGTCCTTGAACCTGAGACAACAGGGTAAGGAAGGGAGAGTGATCCAAGGTTTGGAGTCTGTAAATCCAGCAAGGAAGTAGTGTGAGGGGATTGTCCTTGTGAGACTCCACCTGCAGTGCTGTGTCCAGCTCTGGGACCTCAACACAAAAAGGACATGGAGCTGTTGGAACAGAGTCCAGAGGAGACCATGGAGATGCTCCAGGAGCTGAACACCTCTGATCTGGAGCCAGGCTGGGAAAGCTGGGGAAGAGAAAAGGCTCCAGGGAGAGCTCAGAGCCCCTTGCAGAGCCTAAAGGGGTTCCAGTAGAGCTGAGAGGGACAAAGGGAAAAGACTGAAAGAGGGCAGGTTTAAATTAGATATTAAAAATAAATTCTCTTTGAGGATGGCACAGGTTACCCAGAGAAGCTGTGACTGCCCTATCCCTGGAAGTGTTCCAGGTTGGATGGGGCTTGGAAAAACCTAACAGGGGGATCTCAGGAGGCTCATCCCTCCCTTGCAGAGGAAGGAAGAGCCTTGTGCTGTCCTTGTGCCCTTTGGTGCTGTTTTGCTTTATGGCTCTACTAAATCTGTCCCCAGGGCTTGGGGTGGCTGCAGCAGCCCTAGGGCTTGGCACAGGGGTCTGTTTGAAGGTTGCCACAGTGACTGCCATGGCAGCATTTAAAAATGGCACAGGCTGTTATTTAATGCCAGTGGGCAGGGATTGCAGGGAGGGTTGGCCAGTGACCCAAAGTGACCCATTACAGATTGACAGCCCTTTACAGCAGCATCATCCTGGGGACTGACTGGGAAGGGGGATTTACCCTAATCCACAGGGAGCTGAGCATTTTGGCTATGTTTTTGAGGAGTTTCCATGAGAAGGACTAAAAGTTTAGGCCAAGCACTGCTGTGACCAAAACTGGTCTCGAAGAACAAGGTTTTTTATCTTACAGCAGCAAAACCTGCTTTAATTACACATATGTAGGAAGGAGGGAAGGCAGAACTGGTGATAAGAGATGTGCAGCACCCCCAACAGAATTAGCTTAATTTCTCCTGTGCCATTAATTATCTCAGAGGAGGAAGGGCTGGAGGGATATAAATAGTTGGGAAGGCAAGTGGGAAGGGAAGGTGGCTTGCAAGGCACTGCAGACTTCCCCAGTTCCCTGGCTCCTGCAGCCATCACCCCAGCATTTCCCACGGATGGTGCTGTCACTGCCAGGGACCATCTTCCAGAGCAAGGGATGTCTGCAGCAACCTGCAAGGTCACCTTGGGGTGCACCTGAGTTTGGTGTGCTCAGAGAGGGGCTTTGCACCTCTGCAAAAGCAATGGGAGCATGGATTTTGGTAGTACCACATCTAGCAAAGAGCAGACACTGCCCAGTGACAAACTGAATGACAGTGGTGGCACAGGGTGCCCAGAGAAGCTGGGGCTGCCTCTGCATCCCTGGAAGTGTTCAAGGCCAGGTTGGACAGGGCTTGGAGCAGCCTGGGACAGTGGAAGGTGTCCCTGCCCATGGCAGGGGGTGAAAATCTTAAATTCCCTTCCAACCCAAACCATTCAATGATTCTATGAATAATAAATCATCAGCACTTTAATAGTTTGGTGGGATTTGTATATCTGCATATGATTGCAAAATGTTCATTCTGAGGGTGTATGAACAAGCCCAGTCCCGGGCTGTGGCTGTGGGAAGAGGAGGGAGAACACAGCTGCCATGGGATGGGGGAGGAAGGCTTTTACAGCTCTTTCCTCCCAAGTCAGCCACACCATGCACAGGGTGGTTGTGCTACTGTCCCCTCTGCCTTCTTGTGAGACTGCCCTGATGTCCAGGGATGAGGAATCTAGTCCTGTTTCTCCATTTAAGGTCAAATTTAGTCCTACCTATCAGTTCTGCCTTGCTCTCCTTGCAGCAGGGACCACACCCTCACTCAGCTTTTCCACAGCCCATTCGAGCTTTCCTGGGAAAGCCAAAACCACCGGGTTTTTCTGGAATTGCTTGAGGGTGAGGCTGTTTCTCCAGGCAGCAGGATGGGAGGCTCTAGGGGACACAAAGCTCTGTGAGTCCCTACCTTGGGGTTTTTGGTGACTCATCCAGGCAGGAGAAAGATCCCATCACATGAGTGGCCTCCTAAATACCTCCTCTAAGATCAGTCATCCTCCATTAAGCAGATGCTGGGGCAGTGGGCATGCTCAAAATGAAGCAGGAAATAAGGAAGTGTGAGCCTGTAGAGGGAAATGTTCATTCAGCCAGGTGTAGTGTTAGTCGTGGCCATAGTGTGGGCCTGGTCTGCACCTTTGGAATCTCCTGGGCATGACTCAGGGGCCAGCACAGACAGGGAACATCCCCAGCACGGGGGATTGTGAGTATCCACTGGGTTGGGTATAGGGAGAAGAGCCATGGTGTTGTTTATGGATACAGAAGTTAAAATAAAAAGGGCAGAAAACAGCCAGGCATGATAAGCAAGTCCTGCTGCCACCTCTCTGGAGAGTGTCTGCATCTGCATCCTCCAACCCATTATTAGTTAGTAATAAACTCCTTCCCAGATGGAGGTGAACCCACACCATTTATCTGAGTCATAAAATCTCAGAAGCACAGAATAGTTTGGGTTGGAGGAGACCTTAAAGCTCATCCAGTGCCACCCCCTGCCATGGGCAGAGACACTTCCCACTGTCCCAGGCTGCTCCAAGCCCTGTCCAACCTGACCTTGGGCACTTCCAGGGATCCAGGGGCAGCCACAGCTTCTCTGGGCACCCTGTGCCAGAGCCTCACCATGGTACAAGATTCCATGGGACAAGGAGTAGTGGCTTCCAAGTGAAGAAGTTTCCTATTGTAAGGATGGTGAGGCATTGGCACAGGCTCCCCAGGGAGGTGGTGGATGCCTCATTCCTGTAAATATTTGAGGTCTGGTTGGACGGGGCTCTGACAAACCTGATCTCATTGGAAACGTCCCTGCTTATTGCAGGGGAGCTGGATTAGATGGAGGTCCCTTCCAACATGAACTATTCTATGACTCTATGACTCTATGACTCTATGGTTCTATGAATCTATTATTCTATGGTTCCATGACTCTATGATTCCATGATTCTATGACTCTGTGATTGCATGATTCTGTGATTCCACAAATCCATGATTCTGTGATTCCACGACTCCATTATTCCATGATTCTATGATACCATGATTCTGTGACTGTGATTGCATGATTTCATAGCTGTGATTCCATGATTCTATGACTCTGTGATTCTGTGATTCCATAACTCTGTGATTCCACAATTCTATGATTCCATGATTCTATGATTCCATGATTCTATGATTCTATGACTCTGTGATTCCACGATTCCATGACTCTATGATTTCATGATTCCATGACTCTGTGACACTCTGATTCCATGACTTTATGACTCTCTGATTCCAAGACTCCAGACCCTGAGCCCCCCAGCCCCACAGGCTGCCCCCACCCCAAAACCTGTCCTGCTCAGTGCCCCATGGGGTGGGAATATTCATGAGAGGAGTGGAACATCCCTACCCAGTCCTCAAAACAAGGAATTCAGGAGTGTTTTCTTACAGACCACCCAGGAAATAACTGGCAGTGCAAGATGAGGATTTGGGCCCCCAGCTCCATCTTCCAGCCCCAGGCTTACACCACAAAACAGAGAAAAACCCCAAACCCCTAAAACCAAAAACATCTGCAAACCACACAGTCTCCTGCTTAAAGACTTGAAGAGATTAAATTATGTTAAACTCTTAATCCTTCAGCCTTTCCTAAGGCCCAGCTCCACTTAAAATCAGAAATACAAAGACCTTAACATCGGGCTGTAAGAAAAACAAACTACAGCAATCGTTTATTTTAACCCACAAAACTGCAAGAACAAGTAATTACCCTAAACCTACAGCATTCTTGGGAAGAGAGCTGTATATAAAATAGGTTCCTTATGACTTTTTGGGCCAGCTTTGTAAATTTCCTTTTGGAATTTCTGACACAGAAAGGAAAAGGAGTTTTTAAACTGTATCTATGAGAAGATGGTATGACTTTCAATTTCCAGAGTAGAAGCGTGAAAATAAAAACTTCTATGTGAGCTGATAAAGCTTTAACTTTGCATATCTATCTTGATTCTCCCTGTGAGTACATCCATAAAATCCTTACAGCTGGGGAAGCATAGGCCTTTAAATTAAAATGCTGAAAAAAATCCTTAGTGAAGGAGAGAGTACAGCCTCTTTAATCATTGAATTTTGTTTATTGCAACAGATTATGGATCTGAGAGGAAAAGAATTCGGGAAATAATTATGGTTTTAAGATATAACAGGACAGCCATTATGAAAAACATAGGAGTTTGCTGTTTACAGGGGAAGTTGCTTTAAAATTGCTGTCCCCATATTTTCAGAGATGAGAACTCAGCCCCATGAAATGTGATGGAGCTGAGGCAAGGAGGGATTTGTGAAACATGAGGGGGCAGTTTGTTCCAGTGTTTTTATGGAGACAGACTGTTTTAGGACCTCAGCTGAGGCACGAGTCCAATCAACATCCAGCAAAAAACCTAAATTCTCCTGTTGAGGGAACAAAATCTGCTGGCACTCAAGGTGATGAGCCATGGGGTGGGAAGGCAGCTTCTCCCCTTGTTTGCACCAGCATAAGTCAGGAGCAGCTCTGTGGATGTCCAGGGTCTTGAAGGCTTCGTCCAGAAGCAAAGGATCAGACCCAGCCATGGACTCTGGTGCTTTCATATTTATGGGAATGTTTTAAAATATGTGCTTTTTTGTACTGCAGCAGAGCATCTTATAAAAGGCTATGCCTGAAAAGAATAATTTTAATAATGGGGAGAAAAATCTGAGTTTGAGTCAACAAAAAGCCTGTGTTGGGACTGTCAAGGCAAAAAAGACTATTCAGACTTATTCTTCACTCACATAACTGAAATAAAGAGGGAGTTGCTCAGGTGCTAGTGGGACTAAATCATTGTAAGAAACCATCAGGCCTGAGATTTCATTCCTCTCAGCCTCAAAACCCACTGCCTCCCACGGGCTAGATTGTGCTTGTATAAGACTTTCCTTCTTGGCTTTTTGTGGTAATTTATGTTTCCTTGCAGTGTGTTACTTAGCTATAAGTTATACCTTTGTGCTGTAGCACATCCCCTGGTAAGCAACTAGATATAGCAGAGACATTTTTTTGTCTGTAGTGACTGGAATAAGGGTTTTCCCCATATTTCCTAGAATTTACTGGGGGCTGATAAAAGGAAGATTTCCAAGTCCTCATGCTCAGTGGCAAAAAAGAAGCTCCTGGTCCCGGGAAAAAAGATTTCTCAGTACACAGAGACCACTCTCTAGGTATTAGAGGAACCGACCTACTGCTCTCCAGAATGAACCTTAGAAATAAAAAGGAAATATTCAGTGTTTTTACTGACACATCACACCATGCTACTTCACACTTGATTGCTGAACTTGTTCATCACCGAGGTCTCCAAATCAGATCCTGATTCTTCAGCATCCACCAGCTGAGTTCACAATGCAAGGAGTAAAGGAGAGTTACAGAATCATAGAATGGTTTGGGTTGGAGGGGACCTTAAAGATCATCTCATTCCACTCCCCTGCCATAGGCAGGGACATCTTCCACTATCCCAGGTTGCTCCAAGCTCCATCCAACCTGGCCTTGGACACTTCCAGGGATCCAGGGTCAGCCACAACTTCTCTGGCAACCTGTGCCAGGGCTCCCTACCCTCACTGGAAAGAATTTATTCCTAATATCCAACTGAAATCTCCCCTCTTTCAGTTTAAAGTCCTAAACCTTTGTCCTATGCCTACATGCCCTTGATCTGTGTTGAAGGAGATGTCTGGGGGTCACCTTTCCCAAAGCCTGCCCAAAGCAGGGCTGAGCAGTGGACAGCTCTGAGCTTTCTCTGAATGGCTCAGGGCCTCAGCACTGAAACTGCTCAGCCTGACAAGGGTACCTGTGATTCCCACACTTCACTTTTTTTTTTTTGTTTAAATCATCTGAGGATTAAGAAATATCTTATCTTTTAATTAAGAATCAGTTTCGTTTCAGATTGCAGCATAATTTAATTTATTCAGAACACTCCTCAAGTTAATTGCCACCAATCCATACACAATGGCACTTTCTGTCTTGGTGCATTTCCCAGTCTCCACCACTCTGTGGTCTGTGCAGCCCAGATAGCACAGACACATGAAAGAGGAGATCATGGTGCCTTGAGGCTGCTTCTTGCACCCTGAGGTCACACTGACTTCAGAGGAATTGGATGTGCTGCTGCAAGCTGAGGTGCTTCACAAAAGGACACCTGGAGTCAGCAGAGAGTGAAGAACATCCACATGTTGGTTCATCTAGCTCTGGTCCTGTGTCCACCAAGGGTTCAAGAGTCAAGGAATGTAAAGGTGGTATCTGCACCACCTAATCAGTGGCTTGTCTTCATTTTCTTCAGAGTCAGGATTACAAACATGAAGGAGATTAATTTTCTCGTGTTTGGGCTTGGTTGTTTATTGAATTATATCTAAAGTACAGAGGGTTCTGCAACACTTCTAGCTACCAGCTAAAAGCCAGCAAAATGGAGCTGAATCTAGCTAATTATAGGTCTTTTAAAGTCAAACAGTCCAATAAAGAACTAACACCTATATTATTGATACTTTTGACCCAATAACCAAACTCCTGTGATCTGCAGTGCAGCACTGACTGTCCAACCAGAAACTACTGCCTGAAATCATGAAGAAGAAGGAAGAAGAAAGAAAGGAGACAACACCCAAAACCCTCCATCTTGTCCCATACCTATTACTGTATTCTAAAAATCTCAGATTTAAAACCCTTCACCATGTGAAATCACACACTTCTATTCCATCTACACACCAGTGATCCCAACTCCATTACCCAAATTTGGAAGCTTTCTCCAAGGCCTCAGGTCAAAAGCAGTGTTCTCCTGGGGGTCAGTGCCAGAAAGCACAGAAAGCTCAAAAATCCAAAATTTCTGGGATCCAGCAAAGGAACTGAGCAGAGGACCAAGAGCTTGGAGAAGAGTGTGAGAGCAGGGAAAACACCCAGCGGTATTGCCTTGAGCACTGGGCCCTGGGCTCACTGCGTGGCTCTTGGATTTCCAGAAGTGCTGTCCCTGCCTTTTAACAGCCCTTCAGGAATTTCTGTCCCATGAGTTAGCTGAACATTATTTTTTACCTGTAAATGTTTTGCACTCACCCATGATCAAAATGTGCTGCCACCTCCCAGAGGCAGCACAAGCTGCAGGGGAAAGGATGTTGGGGCATTTTGTTGGATGTGGGAGCTGAGCTCAGTGCAGGCTGTAGAGTTAAATCTGTCAGCAAAGGGTGGCAAGCAGGTCATTCCCTTTCACTGAAAAACACTGAGCAGAAATTGCTGCAGAAATCAATGAGGGCAGAAACCAACACTGAGCAGCTCGGGAAGGGGAGGACCCAGGAGAGAACACAAACACTCAAGGGTTTATGTGGTGTGACCCCAGATTGATGCTGGCAGCAGGGAAATGCAGTGCTGAAGAGCTGCAAAGATGGTCACGGAGTCAGATCTCGCTTTTCAGCAGGAGCTGGATGATTTCATTCTGTCCTAAGCAAATCAAGTTCCCATGCAATGTGAAGAGAGTGACCTGGGGGGGGGCCCTGGCACAGATTCCCAGGGAAGTTCTGGAACATCCCTGGAAGTGTCCAAGGTCAGGCTGGATGAAGCTTGGAGCACCCTGGGACAATGGAAGGTGTCCCTGCCCATGGCAGGGGGCTGGAACAGAATGATCTTTAAGGTCCCTTAAAACCCAGGCCATGCTGTGTCTGATAAAATGCCTGGGATAAAATGCCTGGATAAAACACCTTTCCTTTTGCATGTTAGTTAAAGTAGGTTCAATTCAGGTTTAATCTCCAGATTTGGCATCATGCATGGTGGGCCCATACACAAACAGAGATCTCTTATTGCTGTGATGCCCTGGGGTCCCTCTCCTGATCTCCCACCAAACTCCAGGATGCTGGAGATGTTCTGTAGCCCTGACACTGAGCTGATAGGGATACTGCAGATCCCTGATGGCGTCTCCACTGCACCACTGTGCATGAGCAGCAAAATCAAATCTCCAGATTTGGGGAGAGGACTCGCACAGGAGCAGCAGGGTTTGATCTCACCACTCTGGAGGCTGCTTTGGATCCTCTGCCTAACCCAGGTGTGAGGCCAAAAGTGCATGTACCAGGCTATTTGCATGGAGTGGACTCCTTTATTCATCACAATCTTGTGGAAAGATTGCTGTCTGTGCAGGAGCCTGGGCACACCCATGGGGTGCACACAGGTCAGGGGATGTTGCAGTGGCTCCAGCTGTGCACTTTCAACATCTGTCTCTTCATACATTTGTCTGTCTCCCCTTATTTTTTTTTTTTTTTTAGTTTGTATGGCTTCACACATCAAGACAGAGTGATGAGGGGATGCTGCAGTGAGTCTAAGCACTGGTTTTAACCCGAAAAAATTCTTTATTATTTTTATTAATATTTTATATTTTATATTAAATTATATTAATTTTAATATTCATTATTAATACTTTTTATTAATTTTTAACCCCAAAGCAAATGGACAGGCCTTGGTGGGGATGAGGATCTCTTTAAGTGCTGGTATCATTTTATATGAGCTGTAAATGCTTTGACGGCCTGATTTAAACCATTAATACCATTAAGTATTTAATTAAGAAAGTGAATAATTAACTATATATGTTCATACAATAGTAGTCATGATAATACTATTGCTAATGAGCAATAATTAATGATGAGTTGTATTTGGAGAGGCAGGGACAGGACTGACACCACTGAGATCAGGAATGTGCTCCGGGAATGGGCACTGGGCAGTTCTGGCTGTGCCTGAGGAGGGAACAGGGAAACATTCCTGACACTGCATCCAGCCTTGCTTCACCTTCCTGACCTCAGCATCACCTTCAAGGACTGTGGATGTGTGAGGGGTCCTGGTTTGGGTAGAGCATTGTTGGGAGCAGGAGGTGGAACTGGAATATTCCAGGGTTCCTGCACCTTCTGCTGTTACACATCTGGGTCTGGCTCCCTTTCCCCCATCCCTCACCAAGCTCAAACACACATCTGTGCTCCCCACAGCAGAGCTTAGAGAAACTTAACAAGAAACACCCAAAAACCACCCTCATCCATTGTTGTGCGCTTTGTGTTGGGCAATAACATATAAATAATAAAATAATATAAATAATAAAAATAATAATAAAAAGATGCCAGCTCCTTCTCCAAGTACAGGAGTGGGGAGTCCTGCCAAGGACTGGTTGTCACCAGTTGCTTATTGTGACTTTGTGTGTGTGCTAACACAAGCTGCTCCTCTCTGAGCTGAGGGCTATAAATAAGAATTAAATAATGGTAGCTGCAGTAGGGAAGATGATGGCAGTGTTATTGTGATAGATATCCATGCTGGACCCTTTGTGGGCTGTGGGATGAAATGTGAGCTTTCTACACAGTCAGGAACAGCCCAGAGAGCGTTTGGAAAATTCCGGGGGAAAAAGTGATTTGATTTTTGGCCTTCCTCAGGGAGGAAACTCACAGGACATATTTTCCTGGCTGTGGGAGTAGCCTGTGAGAAGGGTAACATGTTCTCCATAAGTACGTCCCCGTCTCACTTTGCATCCTCAGGAATGCAAGGTTAGCAGGAAAATGCAGCTGGGAATCTGTAATGAAAAATTCTGCCGACTCTTCAAAGAGCATCTCTGATCTCTTTCACAGGCACACTCAGCTTCCAGAGAGATGCTGCTGACGTGAGGGACTTCAGCTCTGAGAGCTGCAGGACCACACCAAATGGAGGAGAAGTGCTGGCCCTGGGGGAAGAGGCTGTTGGGAGGGGAGAAATGTAGAGCTGTGGGGTGCCAGTGGGCATTGCTGGGGTTGGTCATGGTATTTTGGGGTGCTGCACCTGAGTGAGTCATCCCTACCCCATCCATCCATCCATCCATCCATCCATCCATCCATCCATCCATCCATCTATCCATCCATCCATCCATCCATCCATCCATCCATCCCTGAAATCCCTCCCCAGAGGCCCTCAATGACGTGCTGTGCTTTTTAACCTCTGCAGTTTTGTTCTCATCAATTCCTCTGAAGTTTCCTCCCTCTTCCATTATCCAGTGGCCAAGGTCCCTGCTCAGAACTCAGAAGGATGGGAGAGGAGAAGGCAGGAATTGACAAGATAAAGTGTTTCCAAGAATTCCTCCTCCCTCCTGCTCCCGACTCAGAATCTCTGTGTTAAATCAGCAGAGGTTTTTTTGCCCCTTCTCCTTTCCCCAGAGGCTGTCCCAGGACTGCCCTGCTCTGGGAGTCAGAAACCTTTTTGTAACTACTCAGTCTCGTGTACTCACTTTCAGCTCTTTCGCCCTCAATTTTGCTCTGCCTGATCTTTCATGTTTACCCCTGAGATAAATGTGGACACAGCAGCTGCATCCCATCCCAGCTCCCATTTCAGTAGACTAAGCAAGCTTGGGGAGCTCTTCTTGTGGGGCAGAAGGTTCATGGATCAAAGGCTTCACTTTCACTTGCATCAGGCAATTTTCCCTAAGAGCAGATTTGTCTTAATATTATTAACATAGCTCATGAGAGGGGGAAAATAATGGAATGTCCTTAGTCCCAGTGATGCCAACCACATACACAGAAATGGTGGGGTTTTTTTAAAATTAATTGAAAAAGAACATCCATCATGGCATCAAGGCTTGTGGAAAAAAAACTTGTGTGTTCTTTTTCCTCTTGCATGAGCAATCCCATTTGTGGACCGGTGCTGAGAGAGCTGCTGGAGGATGAGGGCTTTCAAAAGCTAATTGATTAGAGGAAAATCCCACCTCCCTAATAGTTATTCAGACTCATTTCATATTTTGCAGCTATTACATAGTTATAAAGTAGCTGATAGAAAAGCCTCTGTATTACAGATGGGAAAACTATTTTTCATGAAAAGATCAAAGTCCCAGTTTCCATATTTGAGCACCTTTATCAATAAATCACAAGCCAGGATAAAAAATTTCAGTGTCAGCTTTCTGCTTCCAGACCAACAAGACCCTTGAAAGACTACTCAAAAGCAGAGAGTTCAATTTTAATTAGATTTTCAATTGTTTTTAAAATTAGCTTCAATGAGGATATTGACAATTAATATTCTCTTCAGCTCTGTCATTTAACCAGCATTTTCAAAGAGATAACACCTGGCTCGGGATCAGCTGTGGATGGTCACTCTTAGGAGCATTTCTCCACTAAACAGGAGCTTATTTCACTGAGAAGTTACGCTCCTGTGGTGACAATCCATCATTGCTCACAGGACTAGTGCTGTCAGTAAAACCTTATTTACTGCTCCTCTGACCAAATAAAAGCTTTCCAAATGGGCAAGAGCACACATGTCTCTAGAGAAAATGAGAGACCTTGGCTTCTGGGAACAGCTCAGCCAACCCTCCAAAAGTCTGAAAACACTTTTTACAGACTTGTGCTACTGCACAAAATAAATCCAGCCCAGAGAACCCTTGATCTGCCAATAGCACCAACAAAGTGCCAGCACAGTTGGACTCAATGATCTCAAATGATCTCAGAGGTCTTTTCCAACCTCAATTATACTGGGATTCTAAGAAAGTCAGTGAAAACTATGCTAGGGTGACCTTCTCTGGAAGGAGAGTATGAGGAAATTTCTTGATCTCCAAGACTTGTGGAGGGAGAGCTTTTTGAGCTCAGCTTTGGGTCAAGGCTGGGTAGGATGCTGCAAAGTGACCATTCCATTCCTCATGATTTTGTCTGGAGTCTCAGGCTGCCATGCTGGTGGTGGGAAATCCACAACAGGTCCCTGGTAATTTCACCTTTGATATTCATGGAGGTCTTGTTTTTCCCCCTTATTTTACAAAATTCCAGTCACTAGTCTATGAGGGTGTGAGAATCACAGGTTTCCATTTTCAGCTGCAAAGCTCTAAATGTGATTTTTAGATCTGCAAGCACAGATGAAGCTAAGAAATCGCAATTAATAATTCAATTAATAATTAATTTTTAATAATTTAATTAATAATTAAAAATTCAGACTGAAGGCTGGTCCTTGCTGAGAAGTGGCCCTTGTCTGCTCAAGGCCAGCAAAGCTGCAGAGGGAAGTTAATTTTTAACCTCCCTGTGGAGTGTTTTGAAGGTCAGGAGATGTGAGGTGGTTCACCAGCCACCTATCTGCAAGTCTGTGATATAAATGATTGTACTGAGAGAGGTTAACAGCCCACCCCTGGCTCTCTGGTGCTATTTGAGGTGGCCCAGGATGTCCCACCAGGTCAGAATGGCACATATCTTCTGCAAGTCCTAGGCCAGGCCTGTCAGCCCCCTGTCCTGAATGCTCTGGAGCTTTTCAATACCACTGGCTGCTTATGTTAAGGACTGAATTATTCTTCCATGTCAGGGTCAACCTGTTCAGCCTGCAGCTGACAGGGACCATCCATCCTCTGTCCTGTGTCTTGCTGTGCCCACCCAGCCTCTCAGCATCGAGTATGAACAAGGAAGCACTTAGCTGGTGCTAAGGAATCTCTGGATCTTGCCTCCTGGGTTAATAAATCTCTGTGTGTGAGCAAGGAAAGACATCCCTGGTGTTCCTTGAGGGTCAGATGTGAGAAGGGAGATGAAGAGCTCAGCGTTGGCCTTGGTGGGGCTCTGTCAGCCAAATGGTGATGGTCTCCCATGGACTGTGGGCATCTCATCCCAAGTGCTGCCATCTCACACATCAAGAGCTGCACCCTCACCCTCCTGTGCTCTCCAGGGGGAATTTGGGGAGTCCTCCCTACCTTTACAGCCTCAGCAAGGAGGAGCACCAAGCATCCAGGGCAGTGCAGGGAAGCAGATGGGGCTGAGCACTGTCCTAGGTTACGGTGCAGATGTGCCCAATGTATGTATTCTATCACCATCTGTTAAACCAGCTGGGGCAGCGTTCTTTATCTCTTCCACAGCCCATCCTCCCTCCAGGAGATATCTCCTGTTCATGGGCCATGGAGTCCCAGTGCATGGCTGATAAAATTCCATCATCCCATTGGGAGATGCTCCACCCAGGGGGAGGAGCCAAGCATTTCCTACCCAGATCAAAGCTGAGATTTGGAGCACCAAGGCAGCCCTTACCCACTGGATTCCAGAGGACAGGAGCTGCCAGACCTTTCTACAGGATCACTACTTCAACAAGAGCACTTCATCTGGACTGCTACCACCACCCTAACCAGGGGGTGTCAGGCTGTTTTCTGACTCTGTCAGTGCTTTTCTTTTGTACTATTGCAAAGGAACTCCAGCTTACCTAAGTAAACCCGTGGATCTGCAGCAGGAGTGGCTGATACAGCTGTTGTCCTCCCAGCTTGAAGAGCTTGGACTGTGGGGGCAAAGCCCTTCCCACCGATCAGGCCATGAGAGAGATGTGAGGAGATGAAAAAGGGAGCTAAACCCTCCATCCTTTGCAAGATCTGATCATGCTTTTCAATTGCCTGACAGCTGTGAAACCTTTGCTTCCCTTCTCCATCACATTGTCCTGCTCATAATTATTTAATCAAATCAACTTCTTCTCCTCTCCTTTTTCTCCTGCAAATTTCAAACTACCCCAACCACACTCTGTGACAAATCTGCCTGAAACCACAGCTGCTTCTGCATCCCTCCTGCCCAGCCTGCCTGTTTTTATTGAGTGCTCTCTGCCAGACACATACATGTATACACAAATATATATTTTTATGAACCTCTATTTTCCTCCCAGCACTATTTTCTTTCCACTGTCTTGGTTTTGCTCCCTCTCTGGCCTCACAGGGCCATTTGTCACTCTTTGGATGTTTTTTCTTTTATCAAGACGTTTTCTCCTGGAATGCTTCCCGCCAACGCAGGCTGCCTGGCCCATTAACTTCCAGAGTTCAGCTGACAGCCTGGACTCCAAGGCCCATTGCCTTGTGATACTGACTGCTTCTGAGATGCAGGAATTAGCTGGTAAAATGACCCAGTCACATGCATAATAGGAAGAAGAAATACAGTTTCAGTGTACAATAAGATAATAAATTTTGCAGCTGTGCTCAGATCCTTTTTTTCCTCTCTCCCTCCTGCTTTTCACTCCTTCCTCTTGTGTGATAATCTGATAAATGGTTGTGGAAGTTTGACTGTTTCTTAGCTGGGGCCTTATTGAAGCATTTGCTGCTGCAGACAAATTGTGTTAAATTTCTCACAAACACACCAAAGCCTCCAATCCATTGTCAGTTCAAGGAGATTGATCAGGCTTGTGCCCACACCACTGACACGCAGAAAGACCTCTGAAATCTTTGTTTAAGCACTCAACTGGTGCCACAAATTATCTGTATTTAAATTAGCAAGCCTGCATTTGAGGATTCATTATGCTTCCCTGCTAATTGGGTCTTGCTAATGATCATTAGGCCCCACGTCCCCACCATCTTGTTAGCTGACAATTTAAAGGGATCGTAAAAGGCAGCCAGCAGGGAGGCTGCACAATTCCAGAGGTTGTTAATGGCTCTGGAGCTGGCTCAGCTCTGAGCTGGGAGTTTGATGCCAGCTCAACCTGTGTGTGTGTGTGCCACAGAAATAATTGCTGTGGCAGACACTGTGCAGGGCATGAGGTGATGGATCCTCAGTGCTGTGGAGCTGAGGAATGCTGCTGGGGATGCTCTGAGGTCCTTGTGAGTGGGTTATGCACTGACAAACCTGAAGGCTTTCCTGGACTCAGGGGATTCAGGCTAAGAGGCCCTGGTCAAGGGGATCTTTGTCATTTTCCACCACCCAGCTCACCATAAAGTTAATTATTTATCTCCTCTGTCTTGTTATTAACGTGCACAGTGGGGGGTTTGTGGGTCCACACTTCATGGAGAGCAGGTGATGGATGGTCCTGTCTCCTCTGGGGAAGCATTTTCCTACAGCTAATGCAGCCCTGGGGGAACCCCACCTTCCACGGGCCATCCTACAGCTTCTGTGGGTCACCGCCCCCTGCTCAGCATCTTTTCAAGATGAAATTCTGCCTCTGTGCTTCCATGTCAGGGCTGAGGGCTGTGACGTGCACCCATCGACTGCCTTTGTAAGGGGAGAAGTCAGGCTGGGTTTGAACAAGAGCAATTTGAATTTTGAGCAATGGTAAAAATCAGGCAAGGTTTGAACAAGAACAGTTAGAATTTTGAGCAATGGTGAAAAACAGGATGGTTTTGAACAAGAGCAATTTGAATTTTGAGCAATGGTAAAAATCAGGCAAGGTTTGAACAAGAACAGTTAGAATTTTGAGCAATGGTGAAAAACAGGATGGTTTTGAACAAGAGCAATTTGAATTTTGAGTGGTGGCAGCTCCACGTTAGTGCAACTGTGGGGATCTGACTGGGATTATCTCCTGGGATTATCTCCTGGATACTCACAGACCTGGGGCACTGCTGCACCCTGCCAAGCCTCCTCCAGGTGGTCAGTCCTGGCAGCTGATGCTGTGAGAGAGCCAAGGGGTGAGGAAAGTGAACCACGTAGGTAGTTAAACCTCCACCCTGATGATTTAGTGATAATTACATATTGAAAAGCAAAACGAGCGGCTGTTTGCATAGCAACTGCAATATAACTGCAGTGTAATTACAGCTCTGCCTCAGAGGGATTGCTGCCCCTTTAGAAAGCTCCTGTCCTGCCTCTGCTCCACTGTGCATCCCCACATGGGAAAAGGGGAATCAGCAGATGGATGGACAAACCTCCCAGGACAAATCCACACCTCAGGGTGTGGGATGCATGGTGGGGTTTTCAGAAATACCTGAACTGTACAAGGAGAGGTGCTGGAAGGACCCACAAACCCACTGCTGGAGCACAAGTCCTGGGTTGTGGAAGGTCCCCCAGGAGAGGGTTGGAAAAAAAGGAGCAGATGAAGGTGCCCTGGTGTAGGTCAGACCACACACCAGCTGTTCCAGCCACGGTGAAGGTCTGGGGAGTGTTAAGGGGCAGACAGCCCACATTTAGGGCAGAAAGGCTCAGAAACAGTGAGTGTGGGTATGTGTGGTTTCTCTCTCTTGTTTGAGATCCCATGTGGCTGGAAAGCCAAAGAACCATGGCAGGAATGTCATAGAACCATAGAATGTTTCAGGTTGGGAGGGGCCTTTAAAGGACATCTAGTCCAGTCCTCCTGCCATAAGCAAGGACATCTTCAACCAGAGGAGAGGATATGGACTGAAAACCCACCCCAGATGGGCCAAGGCACACTTCAGATTCCTTAGGAATAGGTACTTGAGCCTGAAAAAACAGTGGTACCCACTGAGCAGAACCCACAGACCAGGCTGAGATGGAGCTGTAATTATTAATTCCCACAGAACTTTCTGTGGATGAATTTAGTTCCATGGCCTGTTTAGAGCCAAATAACAATGTATGGATTCTCCCCCAAAAAAGTAATGCATCTTTCTCTCTTTCTGCCAAATGAGTGACTAGTCAACCTGAAAGTGTCCCACATATTTCTAAACTTTTCTTGGGGTATCAACACAGAACAAAGTGCCAAGGCACACAACAACAGCCTCCCCTTGACCTAAAGAGGGTTCCAAAAAGCTGAATATCCTCCTCTGTCAATCTTGAGCTGAATCTTTACCACCTTGGGGAATCCACAACTGGTATTAGGTGACAAATCTCAAGAGGTTTGAGGGGTCACAGCTTTAATAAAGCAAAAATGAGAAGCTCTGCAGGCTTGCAGGCACCTTGTGCCCTCTCAGGGGACCAGAGATGTCCCCACAGTGGGTCTGGGGAGGAGCCACATGGGAAGCTGGTGGACAAAGGGGACATCTCCAAGCACAATATATCTGGGGGCAGTTGGCTGAGGCACTCAATTGTGCAGACTCTGTAGTCCTGGTTGTAATTTATCCCAACCCAACACAGATGTTGTAAATAGGGCAGATGAATCATGCCCTAAAAGTGTCTGTTTCTGCTGACTACAAAGGGAGCTTGGGGTGACCAGCTCTGCTGGAAATGTCTGCATTGTGGATACATGAAGTCAGGTGAGAGAAATCCCACATCTCCCACTGCTCCATATCTGTTTCTTACCTGGAACAGTCACTTCTTAAGACAAAAGGCCATCCCAGACTCCAGGGCTACCTAACCCTGCACTGAGCTGCTTAAATAAATGACAAAATAAATAAGTGGTCAGCTGAGTAGGAATTCCTGCAAACTTTGTTTGCAAAGTCAAAGTCAGTTTTGAAGCAAGGCTGTTTTACTTTAGTGCAATGGATGAGAATTCAGCAGAAATCTCAGAGCTGAATGAAAGGTTTTTAGTGCAGCCAACAGGAAGATGAGTGATGCAACTGCCCCACTCTCCCCAGTCTTTCTTATTCTCAGATTAAATTCAAACTATTGTATTCCACCCCAACAGTCTGTACTTCCCACAAGTTCTTGTGCTGACTTACACATATCTCACTCATGAGAATTATTGTGGGGGTAATGGGAGTAATTTGGGTTCTTCTCTCTCCTCCACCCCAAACAATCCAGTCCTGTGCCTTCCCAGGAACAATCAACTCATCTGAAGGCCTTCCATCACACCAGGCCCCAGGCTAAGTGTTGATAAAATGATGTGTTTAAATGTCATAAAATTAAACCCCAGCAGACTGGTGATAGAAATATGTTTAAATGTCATCATTAGCTTTCATTGTTACCAACCTGCTAAGAGTTGCAGCATCCCTCACACTGAAGGAAACATCAATGAATTGGTTTCCTACATCTTCTGCAAGAACATGTGGCTCAGGCTTTATGTTGAAACCAATGAAATTAGTGGTGGGTAGCAGATTGGGTTTTGTTGGGTTTTTGGTGGGTTTGGGTTTTTTTTAACCCTGGAGAAGGGAGGGGTTTGAAGAAGTAAAGAGGAGAAACTGGAGAGACAGCAGCAGCCAAGGCTGGTTTGACCACGCAGGGCTGTGATGTATAGACTTGTGCAGTAGGAAATGGACTGGAGCCACGACAGAGCATCTGTCAGATGATAACTCCCAGTCATTTGCAATCTGTGCTGGAGGCAGCCCAAGGGCCCGAGCCAACATTTCCAGCTCTCCAGGCCTTGTCTCCAGGCCTTAACTCCATCTTCTTTACATCCACAGGATGAGGCTCTTCTGTGCTCTACTGTAGCACAGCAGTGACATCCAGGGGCCATTGCATTTGCTGTGGAGATCAGCCTACTGATATCCAGAAGCATTATGTACCCCAGCCAAAAACCCACTGAAGGCACTTGGAGAGATCCCCATCAACACCAACAACTTTTGATCCATCTGTTTTCCTCCATGGGTTTTAGCAGTTAGCAAAAGAATGGCTCTCGTGCCCAATTACCTTTGTTGCCACCTTTTTGGCTGAGTAATCTGAGAAAAATCTCACAGTCCCAGCCTTCTGTTCAACACACAAAGTGACTTTGTGTGCTGTGATTCACCCAAATCTCCCCAAAACCATGACCTATAGCAATAACAGGAGGTCCACCCACATTCTGGGTTCATAGTGCCATAATCTCAAGCTTTTGCATCAAAACCCACCCATTCTATTCCTCCAAAGTTGGGGTCAGCCAATTACTGAGCCAAAGGCCACCTCAGTGAGTGAGCAGTTGGCATGAAAAACCTGCCAACCTTTGTTGGATGTTAGGAGGTCATCTGGACTTTGTGGGGGAAACCTGACCTCTGCACAGCTGGTTCAGATCTCTCACTTGGATTTAATCTGAATTTCCCAAACTCCATCTCATTACAACTTTCCTTGATGTAATTTCCAGGGTTTATACCTGTGCAGATGTTGATAACCTCCAGTGAAGTCACTTCGTTTTCCCCTTGGATATGTTTTTCTCTCTCTAAAGTAGGCTTCCAATGCCTATAATCACTCTGGCCGGAATCTTTGCTGTTTCCTTAAGATCTTTTTTTGTACATATGAACATCAGGACTAGACATAACTTTTCAGAAATGGTCTCACTAATGCTGTTTACAGAGATAATATCAGTTCAGCACTCCCACTTCATATTTGCCGTCTGTGCAGCCAAGGATTACTCCAACCTTCTTGGCTAAGGCATTGCTGGGAGTTCAAACACCAGCAATTGTCTACCAGGACCATTCCAGTTGGTTCTGAGTCACTGATTTCCAGGATGTATTTCCCCCCTACACACATCCCCTAAGGTGTGACCCCCATCACTTGCTCCAGAACATTCGTCTTTTCCTGCAGCCACACCAAAATGAATTTTCAGTGGTTCCCACTTCAACCAGAAGCACCTGCCTGCGCAACCAGGCTTGCCACCAGTCTTGTTTTCATCTTCTCTTCAATTTTTTTCTGCTCTCTGGGTATTTTTGCCATTCACAAGTCAGGGGCTGCAGCTCTGTGGTAGTTATTGGATCATTCTCCAGCTATTTGCTCTTTGCATTTTTCTTCCTCCCACTTTCTCTCAGCTTTCACTTCCCCTCCCATGCTTTTACTCCTTTTTGCTAGCATCAGTTGGTTCTGGTTTTGTTTTCTGAAGGTGGCTTGTTTGGCTCAAATCACTGGGCATGATGGCAGATGTTTGGGTTTGAGGGGAAGTGTAATGAAAGAGGATCACACTGAGAACATGCCCTGCATGTCTCTGCTCTGCCTTGACCAGATGTGCACCATGTGGCCCAACACAACAGTCATCAGGCATTGAAATTGAGAATATGAAAATATTCCTCAGAAAAGAAATGCATAAAGCTACCGGAGGTGGCTCACCAAAAATCTCTTATTCTCAGCAAAAAAAAGAGGTTTCCCATGGCCCAGTAACTGTTTTGATAACCCTTTCACTGGTGTAGCAGAATACTAATAAATAGGTAGCAAAAGAAATATTTTTCTACATGCTTAACTACAGCAAGCCAAGCATTTTCTTCATTTTCATTTTTCTCCCTTTTTTTTGGGTTTTCCTCGGTTGGGTGGGGCAGGCTGGAGAGATGGACTAAGTGCTTACTTTAAAGAACAAGTGGAGATTTTGCATTTGTATACTTAATTCCTGGTTGGGGTGTACTGGGCAGTGAGAGAAGGAACTGGGTGGGGGGAAGGAATTAAATTATCATTGTAAATAATAGGTGTTACATGAACTTGAGTGGAAACAGATAACAAGAAACCTTTCACTGGAGCCACATTAATGCACAAGCAGAAGCTGAGCTTTAGGGTTTTCTTATGCAAAAGCTGTTTGCATTCCTCAGTTTCAGCCACTGAGAGAGCTGTCTCTGTAGAAGATGCAGTCATGGAATCATAGAATGGTTTGGGTTGGAAGAGACCTTAAAGACCATCCATTTTCAACCCCTGTTCCATGGGCAAGGACACCTTCCACTATCCCAGGTTGCTCCAACCTGGCCTTGAACACTTCCAACAATGGGGCAGCCACAGCTTCTCTCGGCAAGCTATGCCAGACCCTTATTGCTCTTTTAGCAAAGAATTTCTTCTTAATATCTAATCTAAATCTGCCTTCCTCCAGCTTAATGTTATTCCCCCTTCTCCAAAGTCCCTCTCCAGCTCTCTTGTAGCCTCCCTGGGCACTGGAAGGGGCTCTAAGGTCTCCCAGAAGCCTTCTCTTCTCCAGGTTGAACAACCCAAGCTCTATCAGCCTGTCTAGGATAGAATTCCATCATCTTTTAATGGTTACAAGCCCCTGACTGCCTGTGCACTCTGCAGTTGGAGAGCTGAAGCAGGGTGGGTTCAGCCCAAGGTCCTGCAGACAGCAATGGCAGAGGAGATGGATGGATGGATGGATGGATGGATGGATGGATGGATGGATGGATGAGATGGATGGATGGATGGAAGAGATGGATGCTCAGAAGCTGCTGCTGCTGCCACTGCTGCCCCATCCTCCCTCCTTCCCTGCCTGACCCTGCAGCAGTGCATGGCAGGAGCTCGCTGTCACTGGGGAGAGATGCTCAGGATCATCTCCTGATTGGAGACTGAACCAAACATTTCAAAGGACTATTCTTCTGTTTAAAAGCGTATCTTCTTTGGATCTCTTATGGAAAGCACAAAAAGCTTTTCAAAATAGCCAGCATGATTATTCATGACTACTCATTTGCAGCAGCGCTTGTTTTCCATGGCAGCACCGACGAGCTCACCTGAATAAAGATTCTGGGGGGAGAATGGATGGCTGGAGGTTTTGCACAAGCCAAGATGTTGGCTGGCACGGTCCCTCTGTGCTGGGCAAAGACCAGACACCTCATTCCCATCCCCATCCTGGTGCTGGTCCAGCTGCCGTGCCCTCGCACAGCTGTGCTGAGCCTCTGGCACTGGGAACTCATCCCTGCTCGTTTTATTTACCAGTATCCAATGGAGGAAGGGCTTGGGGGCACACTGGGTTTTCCAGGGAAGCTCTTGATGGATGGGCACACCTGACGGAGGGCGATGATTCCTGCCTGGAAAACCTGCAGCGATGTGCCCAGGGCTGTGCGAGCAGGATGTGGCGGTGCAGGGCAGGGAGCCCAGCTCAGCAGAAAAGCCCAGCCTAGCTCAGGATGATTTCCCAGCAGGCAGAATGTCCCGTCCCCTCCTGCTCACCCCCGGCCTCCATGTACTCCGACCAGCAGGCTGCCGGGACTGGAATTTCCTGACTCCTGAGACCTCGGCTGTGCTGCCGCAACACCCACTGGAGTCTCCTTTGCTTCCCCCCAGTTGTGTTTGTCTGTGGTTTTGCACAGGGGAAAGAAAAAAAAAATAAAACAAAACAAAAACAACGAAGCAAGCAGAGGTTTCCAGGAGCCCTCGCTCCATCAGAGAGCAGAGAGCGACGCTGGGCTGCTCTGATCAGTTTATTCTTGCAGCTCGTTCAGATGGGGAGCTGCGGATTCCAGCGGCAGCTGCGAGCAATGTGGCGCAGCCCGAAACCCAGGCAGGGTTTGGGCTGTCTGCTGCGTGATGTAACCCCTCCTTTAATTTGTTTTCCAGAAAATTTGTTTGGAGGAGCGCTCTGCGAGCAGCTTGGCAGCAGCCGGGGAGGATGTCAGCTGTCAGCCCTGGCCAGCAGGATGGCGTGGGGGCTTGCAGGGCTGCTTTCCCTGCCCGGGAAAAGCCTTTGGGTCGGCTCCACAGCGAGTTACTCCCGGTCACCCAGTGTGTCAAGCTCCAGCACAGTTATTTGTATGCCCCGGAGTGCCCAGCACAGAGCAGTCTGCACCTGTGGATGTGACAGTAAAACCAGGGATAAATAACAGCCCAAGCAGGAGCCAGTGCAATTCAATCTGTATTAAGTGAATGCAGTTAAGTGGGGAAGGATTCTCAGGGTGGCTGAGAGCGGCTTTCCTTTCCTCTGTGGGTCTAAGGATGCGTGTCCAGGCTAAAAGCATTTGGAGGATACAGCACAGAGAGCTTTGCCTGCTCTGTTCTGCACCACTTGACTCTTTATCTGTAGGATATGGAGGGAGCATAGCTGAGGGAGGGAAGCACAAAGTGTGCCAGCTACAGTGGGAAAGGCACAAACTGGCAGGTGATCTGCTTGTCTTTGTCCTTCCTTCCTTCCTTCCTTCCTTCCTTCCTTCCTTCCTTCCTTCCTTCCTTCCTTCC
>VXBI01011704.1:320970-336858 GCA_013397375.1 Toxostoma redivivum
GAGGAAAAAAAAAAAAAAAAAAAAAAAAAAGGGGATCAGAGGCCCAGGATAAAGGAGTGTCTGAAAAGAGCTTTGGACCCTTGAGGAAAGGTTCTCTTCCACTCTGGGATCAAGAGCTGGGTGCTCTGAAGGAGCAAATTTGAAACATTTTTTATTTTCTTGTTACTATTGTTTCTTATGGCCACTGTTTGTGTTATGTTCTCATGCAAAGCATCCTCTGCCAGAGGAGTAGCAATCTTGAAAACTTAGAAGTATTGTGGAGGAAGGAGGAGAATTTTTTTTTTTAATTTTCCATTTTAAAAATGTGAAATGGGAATAAAAAAGCTGTCTCCCAGCTTTGTTGAATGTTGGAGAAGGAGGAGATGGATGAAAAGCACTAACAAAAAAACAAAGTTTGAGAAGTGGACTTGAAGGCTGCCTTACTGCTTATCTGATTCCTCAGAAAAATGAGGCCAGCTGTCTCGCAGGATGGTTTCAGGTAACATCTGCTCGAGCCTCCTGACTCATCCCTGTGTGGGTTTTGGATCTGCTGGAGCTGAGCTGAACCTGCCAGGCTCTTAGAGTTTGCTTTTACACACATGGAGGAGAGCTGGGCTGGTTGGACCGAGCGTTACAAAGCCTCTTTCTAGGAAAGGAGCTTTGCGTAACAGAAGGGAAAATAGGTCGTCGTCAAGGTTTAGGGCATTTGCAGAAGAAAGTAAACAAGTGGTGCAGCGTGGCTGGGCTAGAGGGGAGAGCAGGGTCTGCTCCTGCCCCAGACAAGGCTGTGCTTTGAAGGAGGGTTTGGCTGGGAGCAAAGTCAGCTTCGTGTTTACGACAGTGGGACTGAGATTCTCCACGTGATCCTTGGCAAAACATCCCATCCCTGGGCTGTGTCTGGGGGCAGGGAGGAATCACTGCCCCACAGCACCCCACGCTTTGGGTGCCAAGCTCTGTGGGGCACGACACAGAGCAAACAGGACCTCGGAATCGCTGCTGCCTGGAGGAGGGGGAGGCTCACCGAGACAGAAAACCATGGGCATGGCAGAGCCAGAGCAGAGCCTGCCCGGGACACTCGGAAAGAAACAAAAAACAAACCAAAACAAACAAAAAAAAAAAAAAACAACCACCAGCCTCCTGCAAAAGCACCGCAAAGTCCTTACAAACGCCCTCGGGCATCGGCCAAGCAAAATCCCAGGAGGGAGATTTTGGGAAGGGATCCTGCTGCCTCGCCGGGTGATGGAGAACCACAGCACGTTACCTTCCCCAGGGCCGGGGGAGAGGCCGGGCACCCCCCCAGCCGCCCAGCCGGCTCTGTGCTGGCAGCCCGGGCTGTGGCCGTGCCCTCCCCGCCAGGGTACAGCCTGTGCCGGGGCTCTGGCACCCGGGGGGCTCTGCGGAACATCTGCCAGCTGCCCGGCCCCCGCCGCCAGCCCGCCAGGACATCTTGTTTGTGTTTTTGTGCGGAGCACACTCCCAGCGGGTTATGTCAGAGGTGAGGAATGCAGGGCCACCCTGTGTCATGAGATCAGACTCACATTTTTAGGCTGAGCGCTTACCGTATTTGCTGGGAAGCGGCGCGGGGGCCCCGCAGGGGTGAGAGATCCCCCCTTCGCCCGCATCCCGCTTTTCCAGCCCTCGCTCCAGCCCAGCCGGGTGGGGCGGATGGGGCCCGTCTGCTGGAACAAGCTCTCCCTCTGTTCCTCGCAAGGAGCAAGAAAGGAAACGCAGTGAATTAAGGCGAATGAAAAGGCGGCAGTGAAAGGCGGCCGGGAGCGCTGCCAAGCGCAGGGCGAGCGCGGGGAGGGAGAGAGCCGGTGGCGAGCTGCTCTCTGCCGCCGGGAAAGGCATCGGCACATCGGGAAACTCACCCAGCCACCCACAAACCATCCCCGTCCCAGGGGCTGAGAGCGTGAGGGGAGACATAATCCTAGCCAGGGACAGCGAGGAGGCTGGGCTGAGCCCTTGGAGTGAAAGCACTTTGACCCAAAACACCGCCCAGAGCAGTGGCTTTCCCCCAGTTCTCTTGCTGGGAACCAAGCCTTAATTCCCAACTTTCTAAAATTTCTGGACTGCTTGGCCCGAGTCCTTCTGCTCAAGGAAAGCTGGTGCAAAACAGCTCTGCTATGTCACAGAGGGTGGCTGCACTGCCCTTTCCTAAGTTCTCCTGCTTAAGACTTGGAGGATTCTTTGCAGCTCTGCATCCCACCTAGGGTAGAAAGAGGGGAGACACTTTGATCCTGGTGCCACTACAGAGAAAATTGCAGGGTCAGACCCTGGCACAGGAAAGGCTTATCTTCTCTGGTGTGGTCTTTATTTGCCTTTATTTCTTTCTTTTACCTTTTTTTAAAATTTTTTAAATTTTTTTTTTTAATTTTCCTGAAATAGCTACAACAGTAGATCTTGAGTTTGAAAAGCACACAAATGAAGAGAAACATTTCCACAGACCATGTCCAAGCTGAATGCCACTGCTTGATGTTTTTTGATTTGTTTGTTTGGGGGTTTCTGGGGTTTTTTGGGGTGGTTTTTTTTGGTTGTTGTTCTGTTTTGCTCTGCAGAAGGTTTTGACATGGTGGTGTTTTGTTCTGTGTCAGAAGGAAAACAAACCCTGAAATACCAAAGTCTTTCACACAATGGTCTTTCCTTTTTCTAAACATCCCTGTGAGCTGGGCCTCTTGCAGCTCTCGACTCTTCCCAGAACAGAAGAACAAATACTAGGAAATCTGGAAGGATGAATTGCATGGAAGAGCTGCAGGGAGCTGGCAGCACCAGCTCCACATTATTCCATGTCTCCAGTGCTGCCTGCTCCTCACCTGGAGGAGGCAGGTGAAACTTCCAGTAAGTGCTGATGGTTCCTGTCCTACTGGGCATCTTCAGTCTCCTTTTTGTGTCCCTGTGAGACGTAACAGGACAATTTCAAGTTCTCATCTCTTCTCCTCTGGCATCTGCTGTTTGTTGTGTCACTCCCAGATTTCTTTGGTCACTCTACCATAGTCCCAAAAGTCTGTTTGGGAAATTCTCCCTTTTGTGGCATGAAAATGAAAATGCTGATTTTAGGTCCTCTCTAGACTTGTAGTGCTGTGGAGGCACCAGAAGTGTCTTGAGGAAATGAGAGAGGTGACCAGCAGGGACAGAAGGGACTAGCAGAGAGCTCCAGAGGGACCTTCAGATCCAGAACCCTCCCCTGTTCACCCACAAAACACAGAGGTGATGTGTTGGCAGGAAGGGGCTGGTTGCTGCCTCATAAAAATAAGGAGGGAGAAGTGATGGTGTGGGAAAATGAGGCTTGTTTAATGGTTTAGGAAATTATCTTCTCTTTCTTCCCACTCTCTTTGTCTGCCTTGCCCTTCATAAAGTCATGCTTTGATAAAATTTTCTTTTTTATCATCTGGGGTGGAGTTTTTAGTTCATTTTTCCTGGAATGAAAAAGGAAGGAAAATGGGGTTTCATGCAGCATTTAGTAATAGCCTTGGACAATGAACCAGGGCCAGGTAAGACCTGGAGAAGGGATTGCAGGTCCATCTTGGCTGATCCAGAAGACTTTAAATTACATTAAATAAGGATCTTGGCTTTCAATAGATTTTTCAGCTGCGTGGAATGCTTTAAGATACAGAAATCTTCAGTAGCAATGATTATATATATATATATTTAGATTTGATATAAGCTCAGTTCTACTGCAGTGAACTAATTCATTTCTGCTATGGTCTATCAGTTTGGGGGAAAAACAATGACGTTACTTAGTGACTTTTAAATCATTTTGGTAGAGCACAATAATGTGTGAAGGACAAAGTTGATGTCTGTTACCCTGGCCCAGGTTACTTGAATTCCCAAATATTATCCATCTATCTATCTATCTATCTATCTATCTATCTATCTATCTATCTAGTTATGTATTGTCTACTTATTNTATCTATCTATCTATCTATCTAGTTATGTATTGTCTACTTATTTGCTTCTAATCACCATTGTTTTCTGAATTGCAGTTGAGCATCCTGAAATCAGAATATCTCAGGTTGGAGGGGTCCCAGTAGAATCCTAGAATGGTTTGGGTTGGAAGGACCTCAAAGATCGTTGTGTTCCAACTCCCCTGCCATGGGCAGGGACACCTTCCACTATCCCAGATTGCTCCAAGCTCTGTCCAACCTGACCTTGACCCTGTCCAGGGATGGGGCATCCACAGCTTCCCCGGGCAAACTATGCCAGGGCCTCACCACCCTAAACGTGAAAAATAATAAAGATCAACAAGTCCAACTCCCTGCTCCTTGCAGGACTGCTATGAATGTGCATTGCTTGACTGTAATGTTGGCTTTTCACTGCCTCTGCAGCATGGCAGAGCACCAGGCTCTCTGGGGAGATCCCACAATACAAGGCAGCAAAATCTCCATCTGACCCAGGCAGGCAGCTGCTCTGCCTTGCTGCAGCTCAGCAGTGGGATGTGTTGTGCCTGCCAAAGCAGATACTGAAGGTTCTTTCTTTCCTAATTGTCACTTTTTCTGTGACTGCTTCAAACACAGAACCAAGGAGCACGGAAAGAACAGTGCTTCCCCTGTCAGGGATGGGGTGGAAAAGGCAGAAAAAAAAGACTGAAGGAAGAATGTGGTGAAACATCCAGAGGCTTGACTCTGATTTGCTTAAACCAGTGTAAACAAGCAGGTTCAAAACTTGGAGCTCTGATTGGTGCTGGCACCAGAAAAACAAGGAAAACATGTTTTAGACCAATTATACTGTAGAAGATACGTGAGATTTTCAAGCCATCATCATTGGACAGTGCAGTAATTTGAGTTTTAGGGCCAGATGTAAACACCGGGGCTACAAGAACCAGATAGTTAACCTGATATAAAGTGACTGTTTTATAGTTTCTAAAGATTTTGCACTGTTTTAAAGACTACCTATCATAAGATCTCTCTGCTGCTCTTCTAACCTCCCTGCTGTGATGGCCTGCAGCTGGCCCAGGCTCATCTTCCCCAAGTTCTTTACCCATCTTTCTGCTCTCTGTGCTCCAAATCTCAAAATAACTCTGGCATTGCATGCAAACTGTCTTGAGTTTGCCCTTTTCTGCTGATACTCACCCACTCTTTCCTGACCTATGGCCATAGTTCCCCACTCTTTGTAACCTGAATCCATAATAAAGCTCTCTGCTCATAATCAGGGCTTATGCTCCTTCCTATGAAACTCACTGGAAGAACATCCCACATATTGGACTCCTGAGTAACTCAACTCACCTACACAAAGAAAAATGAGGCAGAGCTGGTAGGTCTGAGAAAAGGGCCCAGGTCAGCCCCTGTGGAGAGATAGGGCAGGACTTGCAGGAAGATCTTGTTCCCTGATGTTCTCCAGGTTCCCACTAGGAGCCAGGCAGAGCTTCCTGGCTTTCATGGATTCAACTCTCTGTCCCTCCAGGCCACCTCTCCACTGGTCCATCTCCATCTGGTGTCTCCCCATCCCATGATCAAGCTGGTTGTCCTTCTTCCTGATTCATCCCTCCTTATTCCTACAGAAAGGGAGAGAGCCACAGAAGCCTCTGGTGGTTTTGGTTCTCCTGACCTGTGGTTCATTGCTCCAGCCCTTTATGCTCTTATATCCTTCAGGGAAAAAGCAACAATTAGTATAATGGTCCATCTTCCTTTACTAACCAAGCACACACTTCAGCTGCCCTACCCTTCCCAGAAGGGTGGAGAGCTGGGAGATGGGAAGACACCTGAGAAATGATCAATGGTGCTCTCACTCCAGAAAGGGATGTAGGAAGTTCCAGGCAGCCACAGCATGATGATTTCATCCCTTTCAGCAGGCCCTTTGCAAGGCACATCCTGTCCAGCTTGTGCTGGACAGACTGGCAATGAGAGGAGTCAATGGCAGCCAACTCCAAATGGCCAAGACCAGCCTCTTTCCAGTGCTCAGGAGCTGATTCATGCTTTGGTTTTCTGCCCCACCCAGTCTAGAGTGAGTTCAGCACATCCCTTTGAGCTTCGCTTTCCTGCTTTCAAGGCTCTGCCTCCTTCAGAGATCTTCCCATATTCATGGCTCAACCCAGCTGCCACCAATTCTCTCTCTTTTCCAGGACTGGACACCAGGGCAGCAGCCAGGAACTCGCTGGCTTTGATTCATCATCCTCTAGGAAAAAAGCTGCTGATCCTGCTGGTGATGCTTCCTCTTGACCATCTAGCCCAGCACAAGCACTTGGTGTTCATCTCCATCCCTATCTCGAGGGGAAAGGCCACTTCTGAGGGACACTGTCCCTACAGGGCACTGCTGACCTTGGAATGTGGGAAGTGGAGCTGTGGGGAAAAACATTGTCATGGGAGCATGGGAACCCATTCCTACCCCACCAGCTTTGTGCCACCAGGCAATGCTCAAGTTTGGTGTGTGTTAAGAATCAAAACCTGACAGTTTTCCCCAGGACTCAGGCTCCTGAATGATGTAAGCATTTGTCGTCCCTCTCCTTAAATAACTACAGAGCAGAGCCAAATGGATTTTCTCTCTCCAACAGATGGGCTGCTGACAGGTGCTGCTGGAGGCTGAGAGATGGAAAATCAAGGATGCTCTGATATGGTCTGTCACTAGCTTGAAGAGAAAAAAAAGCAGGTGAGGTCTAGTCTCCTTGTTCTGCCACATTATTCAGATGCTGTAGAAGTATAAAACCACAATATTATTGTGTTAGGAAAATATTACTACCTTGTCTTAAAGGCAGGGGAATGGAATATGTCCTAAAGATGGAAGACTGGGATATGTCCCTTGGGAAAAGGAGGATCTGCTTCCATAACACAGGTCCCAGAATAAGCAGGGTTCTGTCAGAATGGCATTGTGTAAAATAACAGAAAACAAAAGCTTTTCTTTGTCCCTAAATAAGTAATTTCTGTGCTTCCTTTGTGGTTCACTCTTAAAGGCTTGCTGAATCCAAGGAGGATGTGGTCACACTCATTGGAAAACTCCAGATGCTACGATATAAAAACAAAAATCTGCATTAAACCCACATTTTTAATGAGTTAAAGCTCACGTGCTTTCACTCTATTTTTCTCACAGGGTGATGGCAGGCTGCTGCAGTTTTCATGTCCCTTGGAGAGCATTTGCCCAGTTCCTCAGAAATCTCCCCCTTGATTTTTTTGACAGGATACAGTCTTTTGTTATTTACTGATGTCACTGTAGCCTAGGAGAGAAATCAACAGTCATGAATTATAGACTATGCTTGTAGGACATTTCACTCTGTTTGATTTAGTGTGAACAAATTCCAGATAATTAGAGCTGGGTTCAAGTTGCAAAACTTCACTTCTGTCTTCTGAGTTGCCCTAAGTGGTGAGGAGTGTCTGGGTTGAGTATTTTCATGAGGGTCATTGGATAGGTGAGATCCTTCTGCGTGTAGGTCTCAGTTTTGAAGAAGCCAAATATTACAGCAATGCAGTTGTGTCTCCACTCAGGAAACACATCAGACATTGAGAAAACCCTTCAGAATCCCAGGGTGAAAGCATCACATGGTGTTGTGACAGTTTTCTTCAGCTTTAGCTGTGGCATCCTCCAAGTGGTCCTTCACTTGCAGATCATTTCCATTCCAGCTACCACCTCCTGCTGCTGAGGGCTTGAGGGAGAAGGAAAGAAGCATCGTGGCCCGGGTTTTTGAGACCTGGGACTGCTTGGACATAAAATGTACCATCTCTGCAAAGCTTTCCACCAGCATCCTTTTGTGTGTAGAAAAGCAACTCCAGCCTTCCATTCAAATAAAAAAAAAAACAAAAAACAAACAAACAAAAAAAATCAAACAAACAAGCAAAAATTGAAATGGGCATGGGAAGAGGCCAGAGTCTTGCTTTCTCCCTGAACAACAAAACCCTTGCCTCAAAAGCAAAACCAAAGTCACTTCATCATGATTTTGGAAGATCATGTACAATGCTGTGGTACAACAGTGAGGGGAGGGTGTCGCTGAGCACACAGTCACCCCGGGGCACAATTAGGAGAGTTAACTGGACTTTTCCATCTGAATGCTCCATTTATTACAAATAAACACCACTTTAATCATAACTCACTGCCTGCTGGAAGTCCTTTGGTAATGCCATTGTCACCTGGAGACTGGGAAGGAGAAGGATGTGTTGGTTGTTTGATGGACTCTTTCACAAAGGCTACGTTCAGTTCTCTCCATGTGCACAAAACACCACAATTTGGAAAGTCTAGCTGGTCTTTGGCAAGATCCTGTTCATACACCTAACTACAGCACCAAACACACTCCTTAAGATAGTCAAGGCATAGGTGATGCACTCCTGCCTACCCTTGGAGTTTATAGCTCTTACTGTTGGTTAAAAGTTTCAAAAAAATTAGGTCAATGTGGACATTGGGCCTGGAGGATGCCTCAGCTCAGGTTTTGAAGGTTTAGCTCATGATTTTTAACTCCTGGACATCACAGGGGCAAATACTTGGTTTGCTTGCAGTCTGATGAACCCCATGGTTTCCAGCCAAGCACTTGACCCAGAGAATCAAGCCAAAAACTGCGTGACTCACAAGGAAAAATCAGCAACAACAACAATAAAAATTCTTGGAAACATGAGCGAACTCCATGACCCTGTAAAACTCCATAGTGGCACAGTCAGTTATGGAGCAGTCCTTTTACCACCTGGGAGGAAAGGAGGCATGGGCCTTCTTTGGGTGTGAAACTAAAGCTCTGCTAATTTCTCTCTCTTCAGAATGGGTGGGACAAGGAAGGCATCAAGAAGCTAAAAACAGAGAAGGAACAAAATTAATATTTAAGGAGAAAAAATTGCAGCATCTGGCAAAATGATTTTTTTTTATATCCTTCCTTGGGTAATGGTTATTCACCACCTGAATGGCACTTGTGGTTGTGACTCCTCTCAGGATGTAAATCACAGAGTCACAGGGTGGTTTGGGTTGCGAGGAACCATAAAGATCATCCAATTCCAACTCCCCCATGCATAAGAAGTGCAGCTGTACTGCACATGTGATGGGCTGAATGGACAGCTCAATCCCTGGGGTAGTGTCTGGTGACGGGTGGCTGTGATAAGACTTACAGGAAAGCCACTCATGGCAGAGAGAAGCACTTGGGGTCCCAGCTGGTTCATGTTTTACATGCAGTCATTAAAAAAAAAAAAAAATCAAACAATCATTTAGTGTGCCATCAGTGGATGGAGGAAGGTTTTTCTAAACCAGAGTCACAGCAGGTCGTGGCCGGTGCTGATTCCTTGCTGTCATGGTCAGAGGTCCCCTCTGATGCACGGGGGGGACTCTCCTTTCCTGTGCTGATGTGACCTGGAAATCCCTGTGGTCTTGCAGTTCCCCTGGCTCCAGGCCCATGCAGGGGGGTGAAGACACTGATTGCTGCTCAACATCCTGTCCCACTAGAGACTGGATGGAAAATATTGATTTCCTTTCAGAGGAGGCACATTCAGAGATGCATTTATGGAAGGCTTGTTTCTCCTTGGAGGCAAAAGGAATGCAAAGACAAAGCCGTTTTCCCTGTCATGTTGAAGCCTCCAGGCATGGAGCAGGAAGATAACACTGATACAAGGCTCTATAACATGCAATGTCTTGGTTTTCTACACCAAATCACAATGCAGACTCCTGCCTCCTTTGCCAGCCCCCACAGAGCCAGCAAATATTAAATTAAGTGCTGTCTCCACCAAGGTGCTGGCAGTCCCAAGGTGACACCTCTTGCTGCTCCTTCTTACAAAATGCCACATCCTCTCTGGGAGTGTTTTCAAGCTAAGGTGCCCTTTCAGACCCAAGCTTCATGGCTGGGAAGAAGCCCCCTGGGATGAGATGCAGAGGCAGAAGAAAACATAACTAAGGAGGCACAAGGTGTATGACCCGGCGACAGCAGTAATTTGCTCAGATTTGTTTGGCTTGTGAATACACTGGTGCTGTTGGAAGTGGGATGTAAGAGCACCACCAGCCCTGAGGTGCCACATTTTTCTGCACGTGGATGCAGTGACTGCCCTTTTGAAGGTTATTAATCTTCCCCATGTCACTGCTTGGAGCAGTGAAACACCTGTTCTGCAGCACCCAGAGAGGAATCCCAAAGACCTGGCTCCTCAGAGAAAACCCACACCCACTCACCTGAAGGACAGAGACTCCTCTCTAGAATTTCATAGCCACTTGGGAACTTGGGAACCTTGAGGTTGAAAGCCCTCCATGGCACGTACCTGAAGGAGCACTTCATCTTCCCTGGCTGTAAGAATTTGTCTTAACTAAAGATTTTCAATTAAAAGTCAAGACTGAATTGCTGCAAAGTGCCGGAGACAAGAGTCATTAATACTGGAATGCAAGTTTTAAATAATTTTTAATATGCTCTGCAAGACATCCATAAAAGGCCCTTAATCAATATGCACTTCAATTGCTTGCATTAGGGTTTGAGGAATTTAAATTCATGGCAGGGGAAGGGTCAAGAAATCATAATGAGTTTCCATCAGTGCTCTTACACAGCCAGACCTGGGAGATCATGAGGGTCCAAGCTGTTGGAGGGTGTGACCAAATAGATCTGGCTTTTTTGGTCGTCCCAGTCCCTGGAGAACTGGTGTTGTGGCTTGTTATTAATATGGAAGCAAATTTTTGAGTCTGTGGTGGTGACAGCAGCTGTGATTTTACTTGGTAATTTCAGCCAGTATCAAATATTCACTGCACTTCTGGCAATTTAAGCATTACCTGACTGTCCCCTGGTGAGAAGAGCAGAGAGGATGAGGATGGGCTGAGCTGTAGACATCAAGGCTGCAGGTGCTCATGCTTGGGGACCCCAAATCTTCATGTGCAGCATTCCCATGCCCTCACAGATTTGATAACTCTTTTCCTGAACACAGACAGGGTTAGTTTTGTGGTTGGTGCTCAAGCAAAGTGAGCTGATACTTTGGCTTCCCATTGCCATCATCTCATAGCAGGAGCATGGAGAGGCACAAGCTTTCCCGAGGTGAGGAGGAACAAGACAATCCGACCCGTCCAAGAAGACATTGTGACAATGCAGGTTTGAAGCTAAGCCTACGCTTAAGCATTTGGCTGGATCCAGGCCAGAGGTGCAGAAATTTCCAGTAAGGAGAAACCTCTAGGAAGGACCAAACCCTAGAGGAAGCTCAGGGTGAGGTTTGTGCTTCCTATTTCAGTCTAAAAAAAGCCCTGTCCCAGGAGGGGGTGAGTTTCAGTAACATCCAGAGTGTCTCCCACACACACATGCCAAATATTCCAATTCTTCGTGTCCAGTACAGGGGTGATGACAGCAAAGCACATGGAAACTCCATATGCAGAAGGACCCTCAGAACATCCTTCCCTGCAGGTAGCCCAGGGACAGAGCAGCATCACCCTTGGAATGGTTCACAGGAGGGATGCACTGAAAGGAGCTGCGGTGGTTGTTGCAGCCAACTTAACCCCCAGAGATGATAGCAGGGCCTAGGAAATTATCCCGTGGTTATCTGCATCCTCTGTGCCATGGGTTTGGATGAAGGCTAGGTATTTCTCTCACCATTTTTCCTTGGGGGAAAGCAGGAGCTGGAGACCATGCCCAAGGAGCAGGCTGGATGCAGCCACATTGTTTCAAAGGCTGAAAAAATGCAGTCCTGTAGAGAAAAGCCAGGTGAGGCTATTCGTTAGACTGCCTCAGGCCCTGCTTAGTTTACTGCCAGCCTAAAATCCCTCAGTGCTGGGAAATCAGCTTGGAACTTGTGTGCACATTGCTGCAGCTCAGCCTGCGTTCAGAGGGTGCATCTGTCTGATTTTGCAACCCTGACGCTTGAAATGAGCTAGGGAAAAGCAGACAGCCCTTTGGAGAGGGATAGGGGAAAATAAAAAAGGAAAGAAAAACAGAAGGAAACCAAAAGCAGAGGCAGGAGGGAAGGGAAAGGCAGGATTTTTTCTCGGGAAGGCGTCGGAGCCTGTGAGGACTGTCCCCGCCGTCGCCCCGCATTGCGAAAGAGCCTTTGGCTCGGGCTCGGGTGCCCCTCGGTTTTCCAAGGGACGCCGGCACGGAAAGCCTGTCCCGGGCGCTGCTCGGGAGCGCAGCGGGGATGCCGGGGAGCCGGGGGGCCCCGCGCCGGGGCCGGGATGCGGCGGGAGCGCAGTGGGAGCGGGAGCGGGATCGGAGCGGGGCCGCCTGCCATCTAGTGGTACCGGGACCGGTCCCCTCCCTGCCCCGGCCCAGTGAACCCCCCGAACACAACCTGGACCCCTCCGACCGCCTCCCACCGCCGTCCCTCTGCGTGCGGGGGAATCGCCTGCGGGTTTGGGGGGGTTCCGAGGGGATTCTGCCAGGGGGGCTGGAGCATCTGCCTGGAAAATGCGCCGAGACGTAAATGCGGTGGAGCGTGAATGTCTTTGCGAGCTGAGGAGCCGCGCCGATCCTAGCAGCCATGGACTCCTGCCTGTAGCTCTCTCCCCCTCCCCTGCCTGCACTTTTTCTCCTCCTTACGCCTCTGTGAAGGGTTTCTCCTCCTTTCCCTCCATTAAAAGAAATACCCTGTGGCAGAAGCAGGGCTCTCTCCTCCCCTTCCCTCCATCCTTTCACGTTCACTACAGGCTCCCTCCTGCCTCCCATTTTGTGGTCTCGTTGCTCCCCCACTGCTGCTGGTCCCCATGGAGAGCAGCAGGGGGGACACAGCCACATTTCTTCTCTTCCTTCTCGCATATCTTTAACACCCCCCAGATTTTTCAGGGATGCTGAAATCTCTCTGTTTCTGCACCCAGATGTTTGCAAGCTGAAAAGGGGGAGGCAAGGACTGAACTCCCCATTCCTTTGTATCTTCCTACAAATTCCATCATGAAGTAAATCTCCCCTGTTGGGCTGGGAGCTCCCCTTTACTTTGGGGGTCACACTGTCCCATCTCACACCGAGGGAAGGAAATGGAGATGGCTTTTCAAAGGCCACTCCAGAAGGGGATGGAGTAATGCTCTTCCTAAATCCCATCCTGCCCCTTGGGGTCCTTTTGAGAGGCGCAGAGCAGAAAACTAACATATTCAAACAGTCCCCACCACGATGCTTATCAGGTGCAAAGAGGTGCAGAGCTGGAATCAGATTTGAAAGGAGAGGGAAAGCTGGGCCCTGGGCAGTTGTGAGATGTCAGCCAGTGGTGATGGTGTGCCCAGGAACCAGGTGGTTCAGCCACCTGAAGGGTGTCAAAGATGATGGGTCCTGTTGGCAAACCAGCACCAGACACAGGGATCATCTCTGATAGAGTGGGTCAGAGCAGTCTGGCAGCACCCCAGGACTCAAGAGCATCGGGAAGATGGCACAGGCACACTGTGGGTTTGTGCATTGGCAGAGAATGCACAAAGTCCTTCCCATTCAAATCAACTTGGAGATGAGGCCCACCCAACCCCAGACATGACCCAGTTCTGGGGGTCCAGTTTGCTCGTGGTCTCTTGTGTCAGCTATGGCTGAGTGCAAAACTCTGCCTGATTTTCCTGCCATCCTGTACAACTTAACAAGGATCCAGCAGTGTGCCTTGGATCCAAGGACTCCAAATCAACACTCTCCATCTTCAGCAGTACCATCACAAAAGGGACATTTGGGGTTTCCTTGTGTTGTCCCCACTCACCCACCTCTAACCTTGCTCCAAAAATGTGTTCACCCTCCTTTTCCTTTCCCGTTTTTTCTTTTATTGCTTTGTTCTTTTATCTTAAAAAAAAACAAACCCAACACAACTTTAGAAGTTCAAGTTGACTGTACAGCCCAAACCTTGTGCTAGCCCAGAGTGTGGGCAGTGAAGTACATCATGAAGGATTTATTCACAAGGACAGGTCTTGCTCCGTAGGTGCTCTCAGCCAGATGCTTCTTAAAGTCCTTTATGTGAAGTGCTGCATCCACAGTTAGTTGGGAATAGGCAGGGAGGAAGTCTTTTTGGCCCTGGTGTTGAGGCTGCCCCTTACCAGCTGATGACAGTGCTGGGAACTGGCATGTTTTGTTTTTTTTTTTTCCAAGAAGAGGTATTCCTGGGGTCAGCACCCTGTGCAAGGTAGGATTTTAACCAGGGGAAAAGGCTCAAGGCACCAGTCTGGCCCATCTCCATCCTGCAGTGTGCTGCCCTGGAGACCAAGCCTCTGCCAGTGAGGAGGGGAGGAAACCTTCTAGAAGGAGGAAAAAAAGAGATTTTTGAGAAATGTTGCTACTTGGTACCTTCAAGTGTAGCACAGGAGAACAGAGCTGCCCCTTGTCACTGGAGTTTCCCATCTCCCAGGGTTCTTCCCATGTTTCCTCTACCATGCCAACTGGATGGGATTCCTCATCCCTCCACATGTGCCAGTTCCTTCTGAGGTGATTCCCCAGTCTTCACATCTCAGCTCCATGACAAGCTAGAAGAAGACTGCAGAGCCAGTCCTTACACTTTTATCAGGACAGCATTAATTAAAAAACAACTTAAAAATAGAAAATAGCTCAGCATTAACTTCATGCTAGAGCAATTTCCAAGCAGGTACACCAGAGAAATAAAAACAGCAATTTGCAGCTAAATAAAAATAACAGTTAAGCATTTGAAACACAAATGCACCATTCAGGAGCAGCAAATAAATATTCAGACACTTTCATTAGGAGGTTGAGGCTGTCTCTCAAATAAACAGACAGGTACAAAATAGCAGCCTGAATACTCCAATTACGCCAACATTGCATCAGTGCCGATGCTCCTGGCTCTGGGAGTGGGAGGGGGAGAAGGGGAGAGGGTGAGTAGGAGGAGGCAGTGGGGAAAGCAGGTGTGGGAAATGTATTTTTTTTCCCCCCCAAGATTTGCCTTAAATTTTGTTTTATGTAACAGTTGTTTGGATTCTCTTTCACAGAGGGTTTAACTCCCAGGGCTGGGAAGTTCTCCTGAGATGGGCTTGCTTGGCCTGGCTGCCAGGGAAGACCCCCCACACTGGGGAAAGCAGGATTTGGCCTCCTGCCCACGGCCCTAAACCCACCCTTCACAGCCTCCGGGCAGCAAGGGACAGCCGTGGAGCAGCTCAAAGCAAAACAGCACCGAGCCCAAAACCTACAAAGCCTTTGGAGCTCAAGTACTGAGGTTATTGAAAAAACAACGTCGCCCTCTCAGCCCCCTGCGATCCCCCTTTGCCCCCAAGGGTGGGATGTGGCTCTGGGACAAGGGGACACTGAGCAGAGTGGGTGTGGAGTTGGTGCAGAGTCCTGTTGTGGGGCCATGGGGATGCTCAGGGATAGTGGGGTGTCCCCAACCCCAAGGACAACCACACTTCTGGGGTGACATGTCACCTGGGAGGGGACAGGAACCACCCTGCCTCACACACGCTACTGCAGGGGGACACAACATGAGTGCTGATGTGGGCCTGGGGATGCTCAGAGATGCTCAGAGGCAATGGGTGTCCCCCAGCAGGGACAGCGACACTTCTGGGGGTGCCATGTGTCACCTGAGGGGGAGCAGGCCCCACCCTGCCCCGTGCACCCCACGGGAGGTGCAGTACTGCCACCACACACAAACCCTGCTGCGGGGCTGGGGGCGTGCTCGGGGACGGTGGGGCGTCCTCAACCCCAATGACAGCCACACTTTTAGGGTGAGGTGTCACCTGAGGGAGCGGGGCAGGCGTCACCCTGCCCCACGCACAGCTCGGGAGGGTTAACACTTCTCACCACAGGCAAACTTTTGTGTTGGCCGCGGTGTCCCTTTGGGGGTGCCCTGTGTCCCCCATGGGAGGTGGCAGCTGCCGCCTTTCCCCACTCCCGCCGCGCGGGGGCGCAGCGCTCCCCTCACGGATTGGGGGGGGGCGCGGGAGCGCGCACCGGAGGCGCCACCGCTTGTGCGCATGCGCGCGCGTGCCCGGCGGGCCCTCGTGCGCGCCCCCTGCCGGCCCCGCGCGCGCTCCCCGTGCCGAATCTGCGGCGCGCTGCCCAGTGCGGAAAGTGCCGCCCTCTCACCCGCGCCGCGCTTTACCCCGGCCGCGATTTCATCATGCGGGGGGCGGGCACCGCTCCGCCCGCTCCTCCTCCTCCTC
>VXBI01011705.1:7488-84236 GCA_013397375.1 Toxostoma redivivum
CTTTAAAATTAAAAAGTTTGTTTGGGGGTTTTTTTTTTTTTTTTTTTTTTTTTTTTTGTTTGTTTGGTCAGTTCAGGTGTGGGGCAAGTGTGAAGTTTAAATCAGAGTTTTCCAGTTGCATTGAGATTTCAGAGCAGCCCATCTAACCTGGGTTAGGTTTGCTCAGAGTGCTTTTGGAAACAGGAAATAAGGAAGCATTTTCTGACACTGTTTTGAGCTCCCTTACACACACTACTTGCACTTCTTGCCTTAAAAAGCAGGCCAGGTAATTAATTGTCTGCTGCTTTGATTTTGTTAGGGGTTTATACTACTCAAGAGAGTATTGTATTCTATTTAGCAAATGGTGCAGGAATGAGAAAATTCCTGATTTTATAATGTCTTAGAGGCTCATATTTAGAAGTTCCCTCAAAACAAATTGTCTACAAAAACTTGTTCCACCTCCCCAGTGGCCTAAACTTCATTTTTAGTCTGGCTAAGAGTAGTGTTGCAACCCAACAACACTTATTTTGAGATTGAAACAAACAATTTAAGGTTAAATGTGCCCCTTTCTGTTTCAAACTTCAAATGTTCCCATCACAATTACATAATGTTTCTGAAACATTTGGAACTCAAGGATTTTAGATCTCACTTTCTTTTGATGTGTTTTGTTTTGTTTTGATAAGGGAAAAGATGCCTGGTGGAATACTGAAGGTTAAGGTGCTGCAAATAACTTTTTAAAAATTATTTATGAAACTTGAGGCTTTCCTTGCACCTTGAAGCTGTGTTCTTTCAAGTGTCTCACGTGGTGTTCCATCCTCTGCTGCTAAAGCTGACAAAACTTCATATGGAAAGAGATCAGCTTTATGAAATGTCTGCAGGCTGTCTTCATTTAAAGAAATGTTCTAGTACATGCTGTTTGAAGTTGTGGCATACTGCTTTCTCTAAAAGACATCCTTCCTAGCTGGCTAAATCCCAGAGTACAGACTGTAGAGCCCTAAAGTTGTCTTGTTAATCACTCAAAAGTGTTTAAAAGTGGTGTTAATCACTTAATGCATAGTGATTAAAGTCCTATTGATAAAATAATTACTTGTTCTTTGAGTGATAGAAAAAATCTGGCAAACAGAACAAAAATGTTTTATAACTGTTATGTCACTGTAAGAAAAGATATTTATAAAATGCTGGAACCAAGATTTTACATAATGATAGGCAAGGACATTCCTAAGTCCAAGTCCATAAATCATGGTTAGTAATAACAAAAGTCTTTTTCTTTTGATGAATTACCTCCTGTAAGCTGATTAATTGTCTTTAATGTCTACTTTATGCTGTCATTTCATAGTGCTTTACATAAAGTATTTTTTCCTCTATGCCATAATTTTTCTCTCTCAATGTAACTTTCAGAAAGTAGCAGGAGAGAACAGTTGAAACATTCCTTTTACAACAAATACTTCTTTATGTACCATTGCACTTCTTCATTTACAAGCTTTTTCAGCCCATATGTTATCAAGATTACTGGCTTTGATTCAGGCCTCGTGGCTGTGAGCTGTGTTCCTTTCACAATGGCCCAAAATGTATTTTATGTCTTGACCTGGCCAAATTTCCAGTAATACAAAGCTGTGACTTGTTAACTGTCTTGTCTCCTGACTGGGCATTTAATAACTTTGCTACACAGATTAAAGCAGAGCTACTGGCAGCAATATTCTTTGATATCCAGAGGAAAATGTTGCTCTCTGTCAACTCACTTTGACACTCATAACCTGGAGCAAATGGGAATACTACATTCCTAAAAAGAGGGATTCCTCATTCTCTGAAAATTGTGTAGGGAAACATTTGAATAGAACAGTTTATCCTGACTGTCCTGTCTCTGAATATCACTTTAAATTGAAATACACTGCCACAGAGATGTTGCTTTTGGCAAAAACTGCATGGATTAAGTTGCAAAGCAGTTTCAATAAATGTTTTTAGGAGCGAGTGTGTGATTTGCCAGCCTACAGGAATGTATATTATTGTCTGCCATTTGAGATGACAGGGTTCAGACACAGTTGGTTAAGATTCATTTAGCACAGTCTTTAGGTCCAGTATTTCACTGCTGGGAAATTTTATGGAATATTGCTGTAAAAGTGACATTTCTATTTTTGTAAAGGAAAGTATCAGCTGGAGGATGTACTTAGTCATTATTTATGCTGCTCCATAAGCAAAAGTACACCCGAACTCCTGTGATACTTTAGAAGAATCAGGAAAATACTTAATAAATTATGTAGGAAGTCAGAGAGGGAGAAGTCATTTAATGTGTCTTGGGGCCATCTGTTAAGCATGAACCTTTGAGCAAGAAGCAGCCACATTGGCCCTTTTGATAATGATAATTTACTGTGCTCTTTGGCCAACCTGTCACTCACCATCTTCAACATTTTGTCTATTTCTGTAGTTCAAAATCTGCTTTCTGTGAGCCTGAGCAAACATCCCAGAATGATCTTCCAGAGAACCTCCATGAATTTTACCACTTTCTGTTTTCCTCCTTGCATCCAATTGAAGCAGTCCTTGTTTCAGATTTTTCCTGGTGTCTCTCACTGTCCTTTATGTTCCACCATGAAGAGGATGGCTGTCCAAAAAGCTCCAAGCTAAGAGCAGACCAAAATAATCAACTTTAGTGAGTAAATGAGTATTCAGTGGTGAAACAATGAGCATGAGAAAGGTGGCTCCTTTATTCTGCCATTCTCCTTCTGAACAATGAGTATTTATTCCCTGGTCTTTACCCTGTTCTCTTTTGTTCCTAGCAGTGGTCCCCCTGAAGGCCTGCCACCAATCTCTGATTTCAGAGGTGTTCTTAATTAGTAGTTTCAAATAAATTCAGCACAGTTCTCCAGCAATCCCAACTTCTCTCTGCCTTTCTTACACCAAAGGAGTTGCCAGAGTAATTACAAAATCAGGAGCTGCTTTAAAAGGTTTCTGAGTGACAGACATGGCTACCATCGTGTTATTTACAAAGCTGAAGCACTTTAAATCAAGGAAATAAATAATTTAGAACTTTGTGTCATTTACAGTATATGTCATACACTTGTAGAATACAAAAGAATACACGAGCATGGTTTACCTGTGGCTAGTACAGTTCTTTTGTATTTAACTTTTCACTTAAACTGAGGGACTTTTGAATGAGAAATACTAAGGCTGCATTTTTTGTCCAAAGTTTTCAATTGTTCTTTTTTGTCAATAGTTACATGCTTGTAAATATAGCTTAACAGAAATACTATATAAAACTTTTACTTAGCATGAACTGGTTAAAGTTGTAGTTGTGATTGGTATTTCTGTATAGTTGTCATGGCTCTTGTTCAGTAGAATTCTGTGAAATTTGTCTCTGTAGACATGCTGGAGAAAATAGTGTTTATTTAGGATCAGAACTGGTATTTTTGTAATTACTTAAATGATATTTTTAACCATGTATCAGTCTGATTAATGTTACATGGAAATATTTATCTTAGAATTTTCTAAAGATGCTGTCAAGCAAACTAGCTGTATTTTTCCTTTAGAAATACAACTTGCTTTACATTAAGTAATCTGGTTCTAATTCTTAATGATAGAAGACATTATTCAAATTACAAATTATGTGACAAGACAAAGTTTTCAAGCTTCCAAATTAGGGGGGAGTTGTTCTTAGCTCAGTCACTCTGCACTTTTATTTATACCACATGAAAAGTGTGAGTGAAAACACTGAGTGAATTAAAAAATAATTCCAATGTTTCCAATTTGTCTGTATGCACAGAATCCCTCAGGCCCTTCCCAAGAGTTGAGTAATCACCATTAGCCTTTTCTAGCACTTGACCTAATCAAGTATTGAGATTTAACAAACACAAAGGTTTGGTGGGAGGCTTGAGTACAGAGATCATCCATAAACCTGGCCCCAATTTCCTTGTCCCTGGTAATTGCTGCTGACTGCTCTGTACCATTATCTGTTTATTAATAATCATTGCTCTGTGGTTTTCTGAGTCCATTACAGAGCAGTGCCTGCTCTGATAACACTCTTACCAGAACTGAGAAATCCTTTTTCCTTGGCTTGATTCCTTTTAAGCTGTACATATATCAGCTGGGATCTGAATGCTTGCTTAGCACAGGAAATGAGATCTTATCAGCACTGCCTTCTCCAAAGTGAAATTTGCTGCTCAAAAATGCAGCAGAGTCAGAAGATACAAAGAAAACACCAGTGTGCAGAAGAGATAAAAGGAAAAATGATTCCATATTATTTGGTATAAAATAGCACTGGCACATTGTGTTAAGTTGTCGACAACACTTTAAAATAAGGAGATTCAGAGAGAGAGGAATCTATGAATAAAAGGTCCATGCTGTGGGAGGATTAAAAACCCCAGTAGTATTTGCTTATGTCCTGTTTCAGTGGAGATGCAGAATATAAGGAATGGCACAAAAAGACAAGCAGTGGTCTCTCTGTTATCATTTGGGGATAGAGCAGTGAAAATGCAACAGAATATAAATTTATAAAAGGAAATTCTTTAGTTTCAATGTGACTGTATAATGAAGCCAAGAGCTTTGGAAGACTCAGAAAGAATTAGAGATTTATATGGAGGATGAGAACATCCACAGTTACTTTGGATTAAAAGATCCTGGAATATAAGCCATCATGTTCCAGGACATTAGACAACCTATAAAACAACAGGATTTACAAAGAAATTCCCTAGGAGCAGGTGTCCACTCTGAATTATTTCGTTTCCTCCTCTGGAACATCTAGTACTGGGAACTCAAACTCTAATACCAAACTCATAATTCTCATGCTGCTGGATTTAGGAGAAGTATATAAAGCAAGCATTTGTTCTTCCTGCCCAGGTGTGATAATCTGTTTTAGCACCCAGAAAAGGGCAGGTGATAGACTGACCAGATCCTTGGCTGGCTTCATTGAGACCTAGGATTGCTGGCATTTCATTATACACTCTTTTGTTTATATTATTTTAATTGTCTCCTATTTCCTTCTAAACCAGCATCAGTGCTCTCAGATTATGTGACCACATCCTGCTCCCTTTGTTCCTGCCCTGTGGCAGAACTGGCAGAACCATAGGCAGTGTGGTGGCCAAAACTCACCTGAAGTTTCAGTGACACACCAGGTGAGCTTGGCTGCAGGCTGGCACCTTGTTCTGCTGCAGAGGGACAAAGGGTAGGGCTGGGCACACAAGAGAATTCCAAAATCTGCCACAGAAAGTGCTCACTGGCAGGAAAAACCAGGGTCCCAACTGATGCAGGTACAAACTTAGAGCAGCCAAGTTCTCAGCGTAGCTTACATATGTATAATTACTTTATATGTGTTTATATCAAGGTTCTCAAGCACAGATTCTCATCCTTAGATCATGAACAAAAGGCTAGATAAACACAGGGCTAGAACGTATTGGATATACAGGAGTTTTGGATCAAGGCTCTTGGATCAAGTCCTCTCTCTTGATGCCTTAAGGGGAGAAATGATGCCTTAAGTTTTAGCTTTTATATTTTTCAGATTCTGTACTGCATTAGTGGATAGCTCTGAATTTCATGTAAAGTGTTAGCAAGTTCTCCTCACAGCTCAGTCAGACAAAAATCCTTTTCCAGCCCCAGAACCAAGGACACCGCTGCAGCTTCAGCCCCAAAAAGTGCAAAGAGCAGCGAATGGAGGAGAGAATCTGGGAGGGTGGGACTGCAAACCTGGAGCTGGAATTGAACAATGAACCCCAATATGGAAACGGACCAAAATTTAGAAAAGTGTGAAAACTTGTGACTCAGAGTCCATCTTGGGTCCATCCTGGGTGTGTAGCCACAGCCAGGCTCTTGTACTACCCAAGGGAATCCCTTGAAGGGCTTTTAATAAATCCCTGCTTTATTCCTTTAACTCTGTCCAGCCTCTGCTCCAGGGAGCCTCTCTAGGCATCGCTCTTGGTTGAGGAGAGCAGCTACTGTGTGTCCCTGGTGTCACTGTGTGCTGTGTCACACTGTGTCCTGTCTCTCACCCTGTGCTGTGTCACTGTGTGCTGTGTGTCACTGGTGTCAGTGTCCTGTCTCTCACGCTGTGCTGTGTCACTGTGTCCAGTCTCTCACCCTGTGCTGTGTCACTGGTGTCAGTGTGTGTTGTGTGTCACTGTGTGCTGTCTCTCACTCTCTGCTGTGTCACTGTGTGTCACTGATGTCAGTGTCCTGTCTCTCACCCTGTGCTGTGTGTCACATCTCTCTCACTGTGCTGTGTGTCACTGTGTCACATCTCTCACGCTGTGCTATGTGTCACTGGTGTCACGTGTCTCACGCTGTGCTGTCCCCCCAGCTGCAGATCTGGGACACAGCTGGCCAGGAGAGGTTCAGGACCATCACCCAGAGTTATTACCGCAGCGCCAACGGGGCCATCCTGGCCTATGACATCAGCAAGAGAGGCTCCTTCCTGTCCATCCCTCGCTGGATCGAGGATGTCAGGAAGTATGCTGGCTCCAACATTGTGCAGTTACTCATTGGTGAGTTGGAAATGTCACTGCTGGCTTAGTATGGCCACAGGTTCTGGCTTTGGTTGAAGTTCAGATGTGTGCAACAGACCTGATTGGAAATTTTACCTAAAGAGCTGATTCACCAAAGCAGAGATGTTCTTCTTTGACTGACTTCTGTTAATCTCTCCTCTCCTCTCCTCTCCTCTCCTCTCCTCTCCTCTCCTCTCCTCTCCTTCATTTCATCATAAAGATCTTTAGGTTTCCAGGGCCCAGGGAAGCTCCATCATAGCAAGCTGATGTGTTTTGGTGAGCTGGAGCACACACCCACTTCAGCAGACAGGGAGTTTTGGAAGGACTTTGGGGCAATCAGAGTTTGTCAGTTGTTTGCTGGAAGTTCTGCTTTCCAGCCCAAATGTTTTGGACTCAGATGTGGCTCTTGAGACCTGTAGAGCTGCTAATACAACAGCAGTGCCATTCTTGATTTCCCTAGGAATCAGCATACAGCTGCTCTTTTCACAGAATGGTTTTAACTTCAGTTTCTAGCCTATTCTTTTCTGTTAGGGTCTACAGTGACTCTTCAGTTCTTTTTTCTGTTCTGTATGGGTAATACAGAAATACAGGTTGGAAAGGGTTGGGGAGATGATCTGGTCCAAGCTCCTGCTTGGAGCAAGGCCAGACTCAGGTTGGTCAGGGCCTTTTCAGTCACATTTTGAAAATCTACAGAATGGAAATCCTTCAGCTTCCTTGGGCAACCCAGAACCTCCTGCCAAACACTTCCTGTGACACAAACAGTCATTAAAAATCGCTCTGTTGTTTCCTCTCCTTCCAGGAAACAAGTCTGACCTAAGTGGCCTTAGAGAGGTTCAGCTGGCAGAAGCTCAGAGCCTGGCTGAACGCTATGACAACATCATCTGTGCCATTGAGACCTCTGCAAAGGACTCCAGCAACGTGGAGGAGGCCTTTGTGAAGATGGCCACGGAGCTGATGATGAGACATGGAGGGCCCATGATCAGTGAGAAGAACACTGACAGCATCAAGCTGGACAGCAAAGACGTTGGGGAAGGCTGGGGGTGTGGTTGCTGATAAGAGCTAGCTGATATCCCTAACTTTACTGGAATTTAGATGGTGCTTCACCCTAATGCTGAGTAGCATGGTAGCCATATTCTCCTCCTCCTCCTGTGAAACCAGCAATTTTGTAGAAGTTAGACACAATCCTGTTTGCTTTGGTGTCTTATTTTTAAAAAGAGACTTTGGAGAGGTAGTCCAAAAAGTCAAACCTTCTGAAAAACTTAACTCAACATTTGTCCTCACCATTTTACTTTCTGTAACCTTCATACGAGTTACAAAAATGGAGGAAATGACTTTGAACTTGGTATTTTGGGGTGGGAAGAGACTGATGCAAACCCAAAGGTCTGAGCATTAACATGGGGCTGGTGGCAAAGGAGGTCACTTTTGGAATAGGCAGTCTTGACAGTGTCTCTTAAATCCTCAGCACTCCACCAGTGACCAGAAAGTGTCAGTGTCTTTGATAATGGTATTTCAAGGGCCTTAATAGCCCAGGTTTTGATTACAGGACCAAATAGCAGTCACTTGGCCCAGGGCATGTGAATTGCTAGTTGCTGTTGGAGCAGGCCCAGGTGGGGGAGCTTCTCTCAGGTTTTGTTATCATTTGAAGTTCATGTTTTAACAGAAAGCAAAACCAGCCTGAGCACTATCACAATCAGGATTGGACCAGGTGATTTAAAACAGCCTTGAGGAGAGGGAGGATGCATTTCATTTGCCTGTTGTTTGCACAGTTATAGCTCCTTTTTCCCAGTGGAAGCAGCACTGGGATTTTGCCCTCAGGTCTCCATCATTTCATTCCACAACTCAAGACCTGCACCACTGGAAACAGGAACTGAGAAAACCTTGAAGTGACTGTAGCCAAGATCTCCAGATCTCTTGCCATGTGCCTAACACAGGGTTCATTCTGGTCAGACATTTGATGTTATGTTACCAGAGTGCATAAGTGGATTTGAGTTTTTTATTGGTTTTGTTTTTTAAACCTCCTCTTTAAATACCACATGGGCATTTAATGGGAAAGAAGAGCTCAGAATAGCTGAGAACTGGATGATTGCAACTTCTTGGTTGTCAGAAACCAGTGACTTTTTGAGTGGTTCCCTCTCCCTGTCAGAAGTTACCAGTTGCTTTTCATTTCTTGAAAACACTCAGCAGGAAAAATCTCTCACAGTGGATCTAAAGTCTACATAAAGTAAAATAGATCTCATAATCCAGTTCTTTCAGATGCAGCTCTGTAGAGTATCTTGTAGATGTAGCTGTGGTCCTGATGGATTCCTCTGCATTTACACTCTCAGGCACCTTACAAAAGTGGATTTGCAAAGAGAGCAAGAGCAGCAATATTTTAAACTCTGCAGATAAAGCAGAGCTGTTCAGTGATTTCTGTGATCCTGGTAATTTGAAGGAGCTTGCTTTTCAAAAAGCTCTCATTTGAAGTCACTTGACTCTTTGAAAAATCCAGAACAAAAAGGACTTGAATTGTTTTGCTACTAGGCCTGCACCAGTTTAGTCATCCAACATATCCAGTGTCATGAAAATTAGGAAGATTTAGGAAAGGGCTAATGGATACCAATTTTAGTACTATTCATCTTCCTGTAGCAAATATTAAACCATTCTCTGCTCTTTCTGGTTTTTTAAGCTGTGAGGTAGATAACTGAGAAGTTATGTGTAGCCTGTTTGCTTCTATCTAAGGGGTTAGTTTTCAAATTTTATAGTTGTGAGAATGAAAAGGCCTTAAATTTTTCAACTAGTATAATTTTCATAATTCTGGTATTTTCTACAGAAGGGCAGGCTGAGCTGCAGCTCTTGGTAGTGTTTTTGGATAGTTTTCCAGGATATTCCTACTTCCAAAGACAGTAGGCAATAAATGTCCAGCTAGACATTTGGGGGATTTGAAATTGGGAATGAAAATGGGAATTTTCCAAACCCTAGAGTTGTTGATGTATTCCCTATGTTCTGCTCTCAGGAGAAACTCTGAAGACAGTCCAAGCTAAAGCTCAGTGCTGGTGACTGCTTTTCCTCCTGGTGAGATCCTTAAGGTACAGAATATTTGCAAACATTCGACTTTCTGTCATGACCCATTGCAGTTTTTATCTGTAGGTCATGTTCCTGCAGTTCTCCTTGAACAGGGACCCCCAGGTGAGCTCAGCCCCCCACTGCCTGCAGGATTAGTGCCAAATTATTTAATGCTGACAAAAATCCACATGCATTTAAGAACAGTATTGCTACTCCTCAGACTGAAACCCATGGTTTATGTAGTAACTCATCTTAGAACTGGAACAAGAAGGAAAATGAATGTAAGTCCTGCTTCCAGTGCAGCCAGTGAATGACTGTGTTTTTATCATAGATGAAGAATGGAGGAATTAGTGATTCATTTTCTTCATTTTGAGGTTTGTTTAGTGAATAAGTAGAATTAGACCAGGCACTACACTTTTCATTACAATTTGCCTGGATTTAACTCTTAAACTAGGCTTGAAGGGTGAGGCTCTGTCTGCAGGTCAGTCTGTTCAGTCACAAAATGTGCAATACAGCAGCAGTGATTTGTTTGCTGTACTTTAAATGAAGGCACCAATTCCAATTAGTTTTCAGTTTCCTGCAGAAAACTAAAACCATGGCTTTAATTCAGTTTTAGCTCTTGGCTCTTCTGTGTTGTAACAAGTAGAGTACAAGTTTGCATGCCCTCCTGACTGAACAAAAGAAATAGAAGAAGACCTGGTTTATTTTTATTTTTTTTTTCTTTTCAGAATAAACCTGAAGATTTGGTTTATTTTTTAGGTTAGCAGCTGGTGGTGCTTGGGCTGTCAGTAGTTAAAGTTTATTTTGATTACCAAACCCTTCCTCTTTTCACTGCCTTGCTGAAGATTTAATCAAACCTGGGACTCACACAGAGCTGTGAAATTCAGGCATTAAAAAGATTGTTGGTTTAACTCCATTAATCCTATTGAAACCAAAAGGATACCTGGGTGAAGACAGTGAGGAGCAATAAACCTGTGATTTACTGGTAAAAAGCTGAGTTTCAGCTCTCAGGGTACAAATGGGCAGTGATGTACATCAAGTGAATAATGCACTAGTGCTTGTTCAGAGTTCACAGCATAAACATTTGCCAAGAAATCTGTTTACTGCCAGTTGAACATTAACAAGACTATGGTGCAGTAATTGCTTTTAAGCAGATCCCCTTGGCTGATCATGTATTGCATTAGGATTTATCATTTCTTTTTGGCAGTACCAAAGTGTGCAAAAATATTACAAAAACACAGGAGGGGACATTGATCTCTGCCTTGTAGCACTTGGGAGTGGAATGCAGAGGCAAATACTGAAATTAAATCATCAGCAGAATGTGGTTCCCAGGAGCCTTTGTTACCCTTTGTATTGATTTTAACCTAATTTTATCTCCAGTTTCTCATCCAGTCCATCATCACAGATGGAACTTGTACAAATATTTATAATTATGTAAATATAAAACCAAATGAATGCCGGCCCAGAAACTTGCTAACATTTGCTTTGCAAAACAAAACTTGAGAAAAATGAGAATACTTAAGAACAGAGGGGAAGTCCTGATTATTTTCTTGCTGTTGCTGTACTGGAAAAAAAGGTTTTTCAGGGGGAAAAATGTAAATGAAGCCCAGCTAAAACCACTGACAGCTTTCCTATTAGCTAATACTGATGGATTTCCAAGAACTTCACCAAAAGTGGAGCTCTTTGTTTTGGGTGCCTAGACAATCATATGTGAAAACAAGGTTGGGAAGGTTGTCCTTTGGACACAGCATGCAAACTTGTCTTGAAAACTTGAAGGCATTTTTTAGAAGTGAGCCAGGAGCTGAATTTACACAGACATGAAAGCTGCAGGCAGATGCCTCCCAATGTCTTCTAAAGCATCTCAGTACCATTGCAAATAAAGCACAAAACTTGTGTGGAAATGGTTTTGCACTAAAGGGAAATAATTATCAGGAAAAAAAATCATTAATGTGAAAGGCAGAGCATCCTGATTTTTCTGCATTTTTCGTGTTCATTTCCTATTTCAATGCTGTGCATAAGTAAGATTTTTCCCTTTATAAATGTTATTAAAATAGATAAAAGTGTGAAAAGTTGTTTGATACTTGACAAAATCAATGCTTTCTTAAGAGAGTGATAATACTGATGAGAAGAATAACTTTGCTGATAGGGTTTGGTGGTACAGCATCAGGGATTCCCCACACAGTTATGTTGGAATGGTGAGAGACACAAAAACCATTCCCAAAACAGGGGAAGCCAGGGGGGGACACCCAGCCCTGTCCTGCCTGCCAGACAGAGAATAGATCCAGGCCTGTACTGAGCAGAAGGTGAATTTAGTTCTTTGTGTTTAAAGATTTCAGATTTCTGATAGGCAGATGTGCTCTGTGCTGTCTGCCAGCTTTTCCCTCTTCTGTGCCTCACTTGCTGAGATCTGACAGGTAAAAACCCCACAGCTCCAGAGCAGGGAGCATCCCAGCCAGTCTGGCTCACACACACCTCTTGGGGGGAAGGAAAAAAATCTCTAATTCATATTGAATTCATTCACTGCATTCCAAAATTATTTGAGGGGTTGGGTGATAACAGTGTTAAAATGGTTCTGCATTTTCTAGGACAAATCTGTTGCTTTTCAAGGTTTCTTCGAGAGATGCAGGCTGTACATTTCTAATCATCAGTAGCTATTTTGCTTTGAAACTTTCTTATCACAATACTGACTATAAATGATTTGGAATATGAGGAGACAAGGGAGCAAGCTTGCATACTACAGTAATTTTTTATACTTTACCTTCATCTATTTATGAATTTATTATGAAAAGTATTTTTAAACATGAAACCTGCTTTTGTTGTGAATTTTAGCAAAGTAGTGGATACATTGTACTGTGTATCATTAAAAAGGTTTAATTAAAGTAAACATTTGGCAATTAATACCTTTTGTTGTTATTTTATGCATGTACCTTGCTGTGGTATATGATCAGAAACAAAATCAATTTTAAGAAATTATGTATCCTATCCTACAGTGATGTATGGTCTACTTTTACACAAGATATGACCTAATATACTCTTAATTAAACAAATGGTGCTGAACTAACTTCCTCTTACCCTCCCAAATGTCCATCACTTCCAGAAATGCATGCACTTTCAATTGTTCCCAGTGAGCAAACTCTCCAGCAGAGCTGTCAGGAGGATGAAGAATGAAACCCAAAATGCTCAGGGTTGGGGAAGCACAAATAACTTTTCCAGTGCTTGCAATTAAGTGTGAACAATGTAGTTACAACTGTACCTCCCCAAGGGAACATTTAGATCCTGGATTTTATTGAAGTGCTGTCAATTAAACAAAGCAACACCCCTTTCTTTTTGCTTGGCTCTTTAATTGGAACGTCAGCAGATGGGTATTTGTGATCCACAGGGGCCCAATATTGAATTACTCGGTTTGCACTGTCAGCTGCTGCAATAACAGCCTCAGGTAGTGGAGTTGTCAGTGCAAGGCCAGGCTCTGGAGCTGCTTCCTCAGAGTGCTGGGTGGAGCTGAATCTGTCACTTCACTCTCTTTAAGGACATGTTTTTATTGCTGAACCTTTGTGGCTGTGACTGCCCTGGTGCTGGTGAGCTGCAGAGAGTGCCTGTGAGAGGGAAATAATTAACAACAACCTGCTCTTGGAAGGGACTGACCTGGATTTTCTCATGGCTTCTACACATTTATACTGGAGTTCCTAAACCTGTGTGGGGAAAAAACCCAACCTAGCCCTTTTAATGGCTTCTTTATGTGATGAGCACTTGGAAATTATTTCCCATTTCTGGGAACTCTCCCTGGAATTCTCTAAGAATGTGAAATAGTTTGGATACAAGAGATCTACACACACTACAACCACTTTTCATTTGCTGTGGTGAACTGATCTTTCATTATGCAGCTTGTACCTGCAAAAAAAACAGCTCTATGTTTTAATAGTTTAGGTTCAATGAATATTTTTTCTCCACATCTGTAGGCAGGAAGTTAGCTGTAAAACTAGCAGAAAGAATTTTCCCAGATACAATTCCACAAAACAAGACACCAATCCCAAATCCCATTGCAAATCTGATTCTGAGATTCTTACCTGTACAGCAGGTACTGCTGCTGCTTCAGGAAAAGGTCAATAAATAAACCAATAAATAAATCAATAACCTGCTGGGTGTTAAACTGTAAGGCATGTTTAACACAATCCCAGATTCCAATATTGGATTCTGAGCTTGGCATTCAAGACCAACACAATGCAAAGAGGAGAACTTTTAGTTAAGACCAGCTGAGTCCCTGGTGGCCTGAATCAGACAAATGGAACCAATCTTGACACCAAGTAAACCCTCCTGTGCTAGCTGGAATCTGCACTCATCTGTTTTATTCCCAGAAGTGACCACACAAACACTTTCCTGAAACTTGTAAGTGTGCAGCCTGTTTCTGTCAAGGTTGGAAACAGGATATATTTCATCACCCAAGAATTCATCCTTGTCCAGACAAAAGATTTTAATGCACACTGTGAGAAATGCTGTGAAAGCTGTTAGTACCAATTTCTGTTCAAGTTACAGAGCATACAAGGACACCACTGAATTTCAGAGAAACTCCTGTAATCCCAGCTTCTCCCCTTCACACTAATGGAAAGAGATTTCCATCTCTTTTGGCAACTGCTTTCTGTGTGTAGTGTTATCCAGGTCGCTATTTCTAATTTCCTTTCTTTCCTTCACCTGCTGTTTTTCCAGCATTTTGGCTTTTTGAGGGTCTGCCAGTCACCAAGCTGGAGGTCATCCATGGAGTTGGAGAATCTGGAATATCCTGAGGCTTGGAGAAGTCCACTGAGGGCAAGGGTTTTACATTTTACTGGTGATGTGACACAGAAAAGGGGACTACCTTCCTTCTATTTCTATAACCACATTTTTTGTTAATGTTTCCATGAGGGATGAGATTTAAGAGGTCTATATTCAGTTCCTTCATGAACCTTTTGAAGTGTTGATCCACTGTAGAGAAAGAAAGGAGAAACAAACAGAACATTTTCTGTTCTTCAGCAACTTCCAGCATTTTTATTCCTTGTTTTACTAATTCTGGTAAAGTTAGAGAGTTCTGCAACTTTAGTACTGAAACAACGTGACTTCAAATCACGGTGACCTTACAAAATTACAATCTTTACTTGGATTTGGCATTCTTTGCAAATACTTGGTATTTTACAGGAAAGTGCTACAGAAACAGGTGGATATCTGTTTGTTGTACCAATAAAAAGGCAAGAATGTGCTGCTGTAAATACTTTTCCAGTGAAGAAGCAGAAAATAAACTGTTTAGAGCAGTGTCCTTACACTGGATCCAGACACTGAAAGCTACTTAGGAAACATTACAAGAGATGAATCAACAATCCTGACAGTGGAGAGGGGATTACAGTGCTTTGCAAACAGAGGAAACAACAACAAAATCTGACTTCACAGCAGCTGTGAGCTCTCAGAGTTGCTGTTGGGATAACAAGCAGTGAAGGATTTGGCCAGGAAGTCATTCTGCCAGCCCTGCAAAACCTGGGAGAAATAAACACCCAGGTTTTTGTTTGCACAATTTCTAATTTGAAAAAAAAAATCCTAAAAAAAACCCAGCCCTGAGAACCTGACTAGTCCCTAATGTGAATCGATCTTTGTGTATAAGTTGACTTTGGTTTTAAAACAATTAATTGGGTTATGTTTTCCAATCTTATGTCACAAGTACAACACATACTGTGTTATAACAAATAACATAAATATTTTCAAAGACATCTTTGGGATGAAAACTTTAGAAGTATTTTACAAAAATAACAAAAAATAAATTACTTTTTCTTTTTAAACGAATAGCTATAAAATCCATGAACCAAACAACGTATAACATTGACATGAGATGAAATATATTACACTAAAGGCAGTTAATTACCACAGTGGTATGAGGCTTCAAGTAAATTAGGAGGCACTTTTTGGCCAAGCAGTAGTCACTGATTCAGTGGAAAGTCCCAACTCACAGGAACACCTGAAACAAAACTGCTAAAGCTTTCTAAGATTCTAAATTCCTAAAAAAAAAAAAAAAAGTGCAGACAGAAAAGCAAAGAAAAGCAAAGAGCAAAAAGGCCACAGAGGGCACCCAGTCTGCTGCTTCCCTTCCAGGACTATGGAGTTCCAACACAATTAAGGCTTCGCACAGCAGAGAGGAGCAATAAAACTCCAGGGACAAGGGAAAACAGCCACAAGGAAAGGCAGCAGCAGGTCAGATGAGAGCAAGTCCCAAGTGGAACAGACTGAACTCCACTCTGAAGGGGGCATTCAGCACTTGCACAGTGCCAGGCACTAATACATGTTGTGCTCTGTACAGCCCATGTGGAATGGACTGAGTGACCCCAGCACCACAAGGTGATATCCTCAAGATCCTCAACACATAAAAGCTTAATCTTCCAGCAAACACAAGGAGGTACTGTCGTGGAGGGATTGAAGTACCAGCACATGAATAGGCTACTATGAATATTGCTGTTAAAGTACCTAACATAACAAAGAGGAAGACAGTAAAAGGCAACTCAGGCCCGAAATTACGTATTTAGAAGCACTATATAAAAAACATTGTTGATATTTAATATGCTTGAACACACACATGTACCTACTTGTACTACTAATAAGCATACCTAATAGAAGATTGTATTAATTTAGAGGTTAAAAAATTTAGAAGGCAGCAGCTTGTGGCACTCTTGTAAAGCACAGTGTGTTTTGGGGAAGAAAAACACAGCACTGAGTGGTCCTTGAGAAACCATGGCACCTCAGTTAGGTGCAAAGTTCTCCAGCTGGAAGACCAGGTCCACAGCAGCATCCACATCTGGCACGATGTGATCTGGCTCCACCAAGGCAGGGTCGAAGCTGAAGTCCCTGTGGCCGTGGAACACGGTGTCAGTGATGCTGTCGCCGGGCTCCAGGGCCACCTCGCTGTGCGGGCTGTACACGCCCGTGCACACCAGCACTGACCTGCAGCAGGCAGCAGCTGCAGATGCCAGCTCGTTCTCCCAGCCCAGGCCAATCTCGTGCTCCTGGGACAGCGTGGCAGGGCCTCTTCCTGCAGAGACCTTGGCCTGGAGGCAGGATTTGGGGCCGGTCCTGCAGCTCTCCTGCAGGTAGCGGTTGTACAGGTTGGCACCGTACACATCTGTCATCAGATTGTCCCTGCAAACGAGACATTCAGTCAGCACTGCACCTTCAGCTCTCAAAAGACATTCTTACAGTTTCCATTTAACAGTTTATTGTATGCTTTACACAACTTTATGTGGAATTGGGCAGACAGGGAGAAATCCAACCCTGCAGCTATTTTATTGCACCATTTTAATGAAGCATGACAGGATAAAAATGAATCATTCTCCATGTTGCAGACTGGGGTGAGGGGAGAGAAAATCAAGGTATGAGCAGCCCATGAATGCTGCTTATTATATTTCCAAACATCTTGGAGATTCTGGAACAGTCTTTAATACAATACAGCTTTATCTTCTTCTCTGAAAAGGATTCTGTGATGTGGCAGCACAGGCAATAGCATATGACCAAACCTAAATGACCTCAGAGATAATGTCCAGCTCTACAGTCTCTAACTGTCCTTTGCTCAAAGGCAGTTGGTGTTACACAACTAAACCTAACAGAATATACACCCAGGCAACCCCTTTTTGTTAGATTTACCCAGAAAAAAAGAAATCAGGGGAAATCCCACAGCACAGAGGGTGTGGGATGCCCTGCTGTACGTGTGGGGCTCAGCACACCTTACCCCACAGCATAGAGGGTGTGGATGGGCTGCTCCCAGCTCCTCTGCAGGGCCTGGGCCCGGATCAGGTGCTCTGCATACTGGTATGTCAGCCTGCTGGGCTTGCCCATCAGCGCCTCGTACTTCAGGTCTTTGCCAGTGATCTTCTTGTAAATGTTCTCCAAACAAACCATGAACGTTCCATGCCCAAACCTACACAGATACAAATCCAAACCATGAATGTTCCATGTCCAAATCTACACAAATATAAATCCAAATCAAATTGCACAGATTAAAAACATCAAACAAGGCTTTATATTTCATAATTTTTTAGGAATAAATCATGTCCTGCAACTACCAGATTCCCCTCAGCATGCAACATTTCTGCAGGTGGTTCACTGAAAATTAAGTGCTGATTAGCTGAACAGCAGACACCACAATAAACCAACATTATTGGGATGGCACAATGGATTTAGCTAATTTTGAAATTGCTCACTGGAGGTATCCTGGCTGCCTTAGTGTAGCCTGAAGCCATCATACATATATTTTTCCAGTGTGTAGTTAGAGATGGCCTTTTTTACCAAAGACAGGTATCTGAGCAGATCTTTGACCCAGGACTGAGGCAGCAATCAAGAAACTTGTTACTGTACAAGCTTCTATTCCAAATTACAAACTGAGAGAAGGGAAGGGAGGAGAAACAAATCTATTAAAGAAGTACCTTCTGAAAGCAAAATCAAACAAAACCACTTTAAGAGGTCCTGGCACCTTGCTCTGTGTGTTCTACATGTTTTTTTCTTGTGTTCCTTAAAGAGCTCGCTGCTTTGTCCTCAGCTCAGAACCACTCACTGCTTTCAACCAGCAGGGTCAGCTCTTTACCAGGAAAACAGAAATACCAAAGAGGGCCCTAAGAAATGAAATAATAGCCTTGATAATTTTTTCATTTTTGCCTTTGAACCAAGGCTCTGAGGCCCTCAGGAGAAAACCTCTTTTTCTCCACTCTTCTGGGAGTGAGGAAACAAAAGGGTTTAGAGCTTAAAAGCAGCTTTTCTCTTGAGTAACTCGTTTCCTGAATGCAATAATGCAGCCAGCAACACAGCAGCATTAGCTGAAAGTGCATTAGAGATGCTGCATTCAAAGCCAAGCCCTGCTGTGAAGCTCCAGCAAGCATTCTGCATTCAAGTGTTGACTCTGAGCCCTGCTGGAAAAATGAGGAAGCCCCAAATAAATCCCAGTTATATGAATAAAGCACTCACCTTGGGGACTGTGCCTCAGCCACCCACATCAGGTCCATGTTACAGGCAAGCACAGGAATGTGAGGGTAGTTTTCCTGCCCATAGGGATTCCCAGGATAGCCACTGGTCAGCAGAACATCAATGATCAGCTGCAGGCTGGTTTCCCATCTGACTGGCTCCCCAAACAGCACCACAGCTGTGAGAAGCACAGGGACAGACCAGTCATGGAACTGCTAACAGCACTGAATCTCTGACACCTGGCCTAAAGAGACTCAACAAATAATTTAATATAACCAGGAACTGATCAAACAGTCACATTAATTTAGGGGCTTAATATATCACATACCCATCCATTCATAGAAAATCTCAGAAGTAACAAGACCCCACTGCAAAACCTACAGGTTCAGGAATTTTATTTTACAGGTGAAGTATCCCCAGAAGTTACAATATTAACTTCTAAACTGTATTTTTAAGTCTTCCATAAATTATGAGTTCTCTGTTTACACACAGTGTTTAAATACACCACCAGAGATGTTGATTTGTTCATTTTAGAACAAAATTCAGACGTTGTTTTTTAAAATTTCTTTGGTCTCCAGCAATAATCAGACATGGATTTTTTTCAATCCTAAGGTCCAATTTCTACTTTCCTGTAGTTCAGATGAGAATGAACACAAGACCCTTCTCATACAACAGCTCCATCCTGACTACTTGTAAGAACAAGACCAATTATTTCTGATAAATGAACATCAGTTCATTCCTCCTTTATGAAAGGAGGGCAACAAGAGCCTGTTAAAGGCAGAGGAAAAGGAAAGGAGACTTCATATGCCCTTCAAACTTCAAAACCCAGTGGTTGAAAACTGCATGCATTAAAAAAACAGTTTTACAACACATGATGCTTTCAAACCAATGACAGATGTCACTAACAAAGAAATTTCAGGATTGTCTCAGATAAATATCTAAAGTGCCCAACAACCTAAAAATAATTTCTGAAAATAAAATAAAATAAAATAAAGATATTTCATTTATTAATGGATAGATGCAAGTTAAATAAAGATAACTGACCCTCAATCTTTGGAAGCTCCACAGCAGAGGGGGACTGCAATAAGAAAAAAGTGAGTGTTTTCTACGAGATGAAACATCTATTTTTAACAGAATAAAATCAAGCACAGCTCCCACAGCTGCCTCCTGCTGCTCTGACAGGAAATGCACTCTATATTGGTACATACCTGACATCAGAGCACTCAGAAACTTGTGTTTCCACTCTGAAGTGACCTGCACCAGCCTCCTGCTTCCCCTGAGCTGCCTCTGGAATTTTTTAATTCCAGTTAAAATTACTTGTATTGTCATTTTATTTGTTCAAATTACTTGTTTAATTCGCTGTTTAAATGACTTGTGTATAAAAGTACAGATGTTTATTTTTCCAGGAGGAGTTAAGAGGCCTCCAGTAGTACCAAGACATTTGAAATACAGTTTTTGAGATTTTTTTCTTTAACACTTCTAATAAAGAATGCACTGTATAACATGTAATACATTTGCTAAAAAACTAAGAGCTTGCACTTCCTTATTTATTCTCTGTGGTGACAAACACTTTAACAGGTTCTTGGCCTTCCCCATCCACCTGGGTGAGGAGCCCAGCAAAAGGTGACACAGCTGAGATATGAATTCTGTGAGTCACAGAGAATGTCCTGATTACAGCTGGGGGAAACCCTCTTCACAGGCTGGCTCTGAACATGGACAGCACACCCAGCTATTCACTTCTTTAAATTCTGCACACTCCAACTGGAACCACTGTATCTACTGCTAACTTTTAAACAGTGCTATAATCATCAAAGACAGTCCTTTGAGGGAAAATTATTTGTCTCAAAGCATTCACTAACAATCAAAGCATCCTCATGGCTTAGAAACAATACCAACACAATCATATATTCAGGGAAAAGCTTCTGTTATCTTCCACACTTTCTGAAGAAGTTAATCAGCTTTCCCAGAGAGATTTTGCATTTGGTATCTGTATTAGATTGTGATTTTTCCTGCAACAATAGGTTACAAAATCAAAGGCTGGGTTAAAGAATTACTGCTGAGAGAAAAGAGTTGTTCTTGAGAATGCTGCAATAAAACAAATAAGGAAGCAGAAAAGCAAAGTCAAAATACAATGTAAGAACAGCAGCATTAGCCTGGGAGTTAAACATTGACCCCTGTTATAGGATGTCATGCAGTGAGCAAACAGAAAGGTTTAAAACAAAAATCTCCACTCACCAGTTCATTGGGTCTCCTGTCATGGTCAACTGCATCGAGCAGAGGGCGTTTCTCCCTCAGGGTGTCAATGGTGATGGGCTGGCAGAAGCCAAGGCTGGGACACTCCAGCTAAGGACACAGCTGCTCACAGGAAAAGGTTTCCAAAATGATAATTCCACTCGAACCATTTAAAGGTATTCTATTTACAAATTAGTTAGGAATGAAAGCAACATCAAAGACAGACTTTTCCTTCTGTGAGACAAATAGATGATCGTCCCATTGCTGATAACTGAGAGACAAAGCTCTTCTATTTTGTTTTCAGTTCTCTCAGCTACTTCTCTCTTAGCCTAGCCTAATTAATTCTGACCATTAACTGGAACGTTCCTTCAATACCTTTTTCTCAGTTTTGTACTTTGAATAGAGCTTATGCTTAAAAGTTGCATATACATTTTTACAACTTATGATTTACACCAACTTTAATGAAAATCCCACTAAAGGAAGAAGTGCAGAAGGGACTTAATGGAAGCCAGAGCAAAGCTTATGTAGAAGTTAAGGTTATTAAGTTCCAGTTTGAAACTTTGATACCACCATGACATCAATTTAGGCCATTTAGTATAAAACCACATTCAAAACATAAATTTGACTAGGAACTATCCTATCATTATTATTTATTACTGCATTTGTAGGGTTGAAATATTTGATTTTCACTTCATCCATAGGATCCCCTGAACCTGATCAAGGAAAACACTTTGACAGAATGTTGTTGGTTTTTTAAACTCTTTTTTTAAAGATACTCTTGAGCAATATCTAGAAGTGGTCCTTGTCCAGATACCAGAACACATTTTTCATGATAACGCTTGAACATCCGCAGAGGACTGTGTGACATCATCACTTGATCTTGTGAAATCTGTTTGGGATTTAAAAACAAAAGGAGTCTGTTGTTCTTCAGAGTAACTGTTTATACATAGATTCAATTAACAGATGTGACAGATTCCAGGAATTACAAAACAATCAGCATTTTTCTCCTTTCACAAATGATGTATTGATAATATGCCAGAAAAACGTACCTTACTAATAAATTATCACACATACCCCTTTGAGCTCCCAGCTCTATTCAACATGAACAAACTTTAGTCTTGTAGTTTTATAAAATCACCAAATTAATTTGGAAGCAATCATGGAAGGAGAACCAGAACTGTTTCCAGTCGTGGCCCCTTTGCTAAACTGCAGCTCTGATTCAATTGTACCAGAAGATCACCTAATTTAAGTTTATATATCCCCACCCCTTCAACAGGACAGGTGTTAACCAGTAAGATTATTATCCTGGAAAGAAGCTCCTGTGAATCACTACTTTCCACCTTTGCAAAGAAATAACTTTAGCTTTACTACTGGAAAAATCAGTGCCTTTACCAGTGGAAAAGCCATTAGCTTTGGACAGCATTTTTTACTTTCAGCAAAGCACGTCAGGAGGCTTAAGGGAAAAGCAGACCTGGTGAACTGAGCGGCATTTAATGGAAGATAAGACACTTGACACATTCCACATGCTAATGAAATAAAAGGGATTTAGGTGACTCACTGGAACCCCCAGCAGGTGAGACAGCTGCTCAGCTTTGTTCTGGCGCAGGCAGTTCCCGGCGTTGGTGACAAAGACCACGGGCACCAAGAACTGTCCCTGAGCATTGACCAGCTTCTGGAAGGCTGTTCTGGCAGCAGGAATGGGGGTCTTCCCTCGCACCAGCACCCCATCGATGTCAAAGAGAAAGCCAAAGGATGGCAGCACGCTGAGCTGGAAGGAGGGATGGAATCAAAGGCTGCATTAGTTATGTCTTTACACGTATTTACTAGAGTTTACAGCAGCTACAGCCCCCTGAGAACAGAACTCCAGTGAGAGCAGGGGATCTGTAACTCTGCACATCTTAATATGCCTTATACACATCTTCATGCTAAATACATGTTGACAAGGAGCACCACAACTCCCTCTGCTGTATGCATACAGACTCCTGACAGCTACTTTGCCTTACAAATAGCTCCAGACTATTTCAGAACATAGGGAAAAATTAACTTAAACTGATGCCAAGAGGTACAAAATACATTCTGCTGTGCCAGTGAGTCACACTTTAATGGCTTGACCCCCACAGACCACTAACAAAATACACAAAACTAAATTTTTCAGCAGTAGGCAGGTCTTGGACACAAGTATTGTACTTAGCTCCTGCCTTACAAGGTGTTTATGTAGTAAAACTGCTCTATTCCCCAAGAGTTTGATTACAGCCAAATGACTGCTGTGCCCCTATGGCTTCAGTCCTAGTTTCACATAGTGCAGGCTAATTGGGAAAGTCAGCACCTCCTTACACAAAGGTGCTGCTCGAGTTACTAAAATCCATCTCCTTGCCTAACTCGGAGGCAGTGAAGAGCTGGAGCTGGTGAGCAAGGGGAGTGAGGAAAGATGAGCTGGGTGATAAGGCCAAGGAGCAGACACAGAGAGGAGTGCTGAGCAGGGAAACTGTTACTGGATCAGGCTGGAAAAGTACGGAACAAAATCTATCATCGAAAGTTCATTTCTCTCCCGAGCCTAAAACAGAAACAGGAACCTTGAGATTTATGATCAGTGATGAAAAGGGAGGGGTTAGGGGCCGAGGCTGAGCGTGGTGGGGGAAGAGGCACAGAAAGGACTGCAGCCATGGAGGTGGGACAGCCTTTGCTGTCTCAGGGCACGCACCCACAGCCACCGTGTCTCCGATCAGCAGGAGAAGAGCACTTTGCCTGCTCAAGCAGCACTTTGTTCCACATCAATTATTCACCCGCCACATTTTTCCTGCAGCCGGGCACAGCACAGGGACAGGCACTGCTGGGAATGGGGATGCAGCTCAAACGACAGCGAAAATGCACTCCCCTACACAGCCCGAGTTAATAACGACAACACTGTAAATATATCGCATTACCATTCATTTCAATTAGGCTGGGTTTTTGTCTTTACATGCAAGAACTCCCCCTGAAGCCCTCTCCTCTGCAGAATCGTCAACCTTTTAATTTAAAGATCAAAACCCCTGAAGTCCTGGTCTCCACATAGCCTGCAGCCGTTTCAGGAAAGCTACGTCAGAAATAACCCAACTGCTGCAGAGATGCTGCTAAAGGCTTGCTAATAAATATACAGCAGTCTTCCCAGACTTTGTGAATGGGTACATGAAACTGCTGAAACTACAGTGGCATTGGAATAATTTTGTAACAGATGCGATTCTTTACGTTAATTTTGCGACATATAAATAGCAGATGTATAGATAACAGATTACAAATGGGAATTTCACAGTGAGTAACACTAGCAGAAAGAAAGTTTTACAGGGGGAAAAACACTAAGGAAAGAACTGAAGATATATATATATAGATATATATATATGATAGATATAATGATAGATAGATAGATAGATAGATAGATAGATAGATAGAGCTAATGATGTCAACAGCTTTGTTTCCCTTTTGACCCTAAAGAAACTGTTGGTGACTTGAGTGCTGTGCCGCGCTGCACAACCAAAGGGACGGACGGAGCCGGCGGTACTCGGAACGAGTTTCCCTCGTTCGCTCTGTAAGACCAAGAGCACACACAGCCCCAGCACAGGAGTNGGCCACAGCTTCGCGCTCGCCGAGCTCCTCCGCGCCTTGCAAGGGCTCCGCGCCCGCCGAGCCCCGCAACGCCGCTGCCGCTGCCCCGAGGCTCGGCCCCGCCGGCGCACCGGGGCGGGCAGCAGCGCCTAGAGCAGTCAGTACAACATTCCCACCGAGGAGGTAACTATTTTTTAATTTAGTACCGGATCAGAAGAAGCATTCTGTCTGGTTCTGCCTGGCCAAGGGATGAAGGGACTGGAGCATCTCTCTCACGAGGAAAGGCTGAGGGAGTTGTGCAAGCCGAGAGGATGGAGCAGGCTCTGCTTGGTGGTGCCAGCCATTTGGACACGAGGAGCAGGCAGGAACTGAAGAACTTCTTCCCTGTGCAGTGACTGAGCACTCGAATAGATTGTCCAGAGAGCGTGTGGAGCTGCCTCGACAAATCCTGTGCCGTGTGCTCTGGGATGGCCCTGCTGGAGCAGATGCCCCACGCTGGTCCCTTCCAGCCTGACCCATTCTGTGATTCATTTTTTGGGAAAAAGCCTGTCATGCACAAACACCACAGTCCCTCAGCTCTGCACCCCTGCAGCTGACTTGAAAGTGAGACAAGAAGCACAAAATGTCATTAGTTAATGGATACTCTGCAAAGCTGTCTCTGTTTATCTTGCTCATCTGCTAATGCAGATTAGGTAAATCAGCATTAGTGCTGCCAACAAATATTCCTCACCACCTCTCTGACTGCCAGGAGAAACTGATCCTTCAGCAACTGCACTGTGCTCACCAGGACACAACAAGGAAGGTGGCCTTCAATCTGCACCACTGACGTGGTTGGCATTAAATGAAACACACAAATGCATTTCTAAGAGACAAAAGCAGGCCCAAATGGACACAGCAGACAGAACAATTAGAGTTTATCCCCTTGGTGCTCAAGCCAGGATCACACACAGGGCAGAACTCTGAAGCAGACGTAAGAATCCATAAAGTACTTGTTTTGTAACCTGGATGTGTTCAGGGCTGAGGCATTCCAGAGCTGGTATGAGCTGTAAACCTGGCACCACACACACAGCCCAGCACAGCTGCACACTCAGAGCTGAGGCAGAGCCTGCCCACTGCTCCGTTCTCCAGGATAAACAGGATCTGTTTCCTGCCTGTGGCCACAGCAGCTTCCCCACCCTGACTCCACCAGCAGCTCCACAGCCTGGCAGGACACAGGCAGTTTGCTATGGGCCACTGTGGTAAATGATTACTCTGCAATTTGTTCCCTCAGATGCAGCCAAGAGCACTCAGCTCAAAAATGATTTGCAGAGCTACAGAGAGAGGATCTGGCACAGCCAGTTTGCCTTGCAGTTACACACTGCATTTCTGTGCATTTATTCCTTTTCTGTGCTGGCTGGCAGAGATCAGCCCTGTCTGATAAACTTGCCTTTTACATCATGATGTTGGCCATACTCCTTTGAACATGAATGTAATTACAGTCCTGTTGTTTTCTTCTCATTCTTTCAATGTATTCTTCTTTCGTATTTCTGTTATCATCACTCAGTCCCTGATCTGCCTGTACCCTTGTGTCTTCTTTTATCTTACAGATTCTATAGTGACAAAGGGATCTACAATTGCTATTACCAAGCCCTCAGACTGTATCAGGCTATAAAAATTAGCTGTTTCCCACCCCCCTTAAATCTAATCTGGTTATCTCCAGCATACAGTTTACAAAATCTACAACAAATTATTACAAACCATAAAGACATTATTTGCTGCTTTCTTACAAAGCAGAGAAAGCTGTACTGCTGACAGGAAGAGGGAAGTGATGCGTTTGTGATGTTAGTTGTCTGCTTGCTATTTTAAATTGAGCTTTTGATTTATTCTGGGGTTTTTTTTAAAGGTTTTAATTTGGCAGCTATGCTTTCCACTTTTTCAGTTCTACTTTTTTTTTGTTTGATCACTTGCATCAAGTAACCTAAAGCTTTTCTCTGTAATTTAGAGCTTTGATTGTTCTGGAGTGGATTATTCACAATAGATTGTAACATAAATACAGAAAGCATCCAGAAATGCTGAAGGGTCCCAGACTTGGCTGTTAAACACAGAAATACTCCATGGCTGCAGATGTCCAGTTTCAAATGCCATTCAGACCTGTACAACAGTATTAGTCATCCATAAGACTCTGACCAAGCTCTACCTTGTCTCTTGTCCCAGGATTCACAAGCCAAGAGCAGTAGGGGATGCAGAGCTTCAAACCCCACAGGGATGGCTGTCAATCCCAGTCTTTGGCTACCATTAGGGAATCACAATCCTTTGAGCTAGAATAAAACAGATACCAGGTTGCAAATAAGTTTTAATAAAAATATTTGAACAAGGTATTGCAAAGCTTTTTACAGTAGCTGCTGGAATATCCAGCATTTAAGCAGTTTATCCAGGCAGTTACAAACCACAAAAAGGGTAACAGGTTTCAGACATTGATCAAATCTCCTCCAAAATCACTCATAAGATCTGCCTTCAAGGCACCTCTAGACAGGTTCCAGGTTATTCTGGTAAACTAAGCAGGTGTAATAGTGTAAGTAACTTCTCAGCTCAACAAAACCCAGCATGAGAAGATGTGCACCCTTACAGTCAGGACACAGCAGACAGGATGGCAGGAACACCGTGGGTTTTGTTCCAGGTTTAGGTGTGGCTCTGTCTGTAAGAGGCCCCACTGCACAGACCCCTTCCCAAACTGAAAGCACTGAAGACAGCAGTTAGATGCAGAGACAAGTTCACCAAGGTTTGACCTTTTCCAGCACTGGAGTACAAGTCATCCTAAAGGAGAAACCAGAACGATGGTTCTCCTTCTGCACTGTAACTCCAGCAGTTCGCTGCACATCCAGAGGAACTTTCAGAGCTAAAACCCATTGCTAGCAGAACTTGGGAACCTGTTGCTTTCAGAGGGATTACACACAACCCAGGACACTGGTGCAATGTTACAATCCTAAGAGTGTCTTTGCCTCCTCGCTCTGTGCCAGGAGGGTTTCACTGGCATACTTCTGGAGCAGCTCCATCTTCTTTCTCCGTACAAGAGCTTCCTCAATCTGCAGAGATAAAAATAAGGTGGATTCAGCTCATCTCAGATGCTGAAACCTCAGATGTTCAGCTATACCACAACACTTGCCAATTTATGGAATACTTTGGAAAGTTTTGGAAATTCTCAGGCGAAAAGGGGTGTAAGCATTTGCAAGAGGATTAAACAGCTGCAGAGTTAAGTCACAGAAATCACAAATTTAGGGCACTTTTACTGATGACCTGATGTAAATTAAGATTTGTCTTGCAAATGCCAGTGTGCACTTCTGCAGCTGAGTGCTGTTATGCCTTACCTCCTGTTGAGTTGGCACTGGAACATGTGCAATAAATTTCTGTTGCCCATCTTCACCTTCTCTCTCCTTGCTGCCTTCCTCATCAGACTAAAAAATGAAAAAGTCACATCAAGTTTATTTTCTAAAGAGATCACTAAAAAACCCTTTTTCACTTGCTCTGCCAGAAGGAACAAAGCATGGTCATCACTACAAACACAGAATGAGTGAAGAGGACCCAGCACAAAAGGAACACAAGGATCACATGCAGATCCTGCTCCTTGACATTTTCAACATTACTGCTTCCATTTCTTATATGGCCTTTGCTCTGCTGTGGCATGGGCATGACTGTAAAGCTGTATTTCCTCCTCTTCCATAACTCTGGGTGCCACAGAAAATCTGTGAACAGAGGAGGAGCCAGCTAAGCAAGTACTTTAAAAATATAGGTATCACTTCCCTGTACAGCTCTGTACTGCTCTGGTCCCACACCTAAGAGCTGGGCTCATGAACCATGGGATAATACAAATTAAACAGGTACTGGAGGAGCCACCAGATCCCCCCTGATGGTTTCCTCCTTATTATTCTTGTGCTTAACCCACTTAGAAACAGACTGGGAAATGAGAACTTGTTTCCAGTACCTTCTCCAGATCTCACTGGGAGCAGGGAGAAGAAGCAAGAGCCATGTCACAGCAGTGACAGCAGCACCAGCAAAGCCCTGCTGCATCATGATACAAGTGTAAACAAGGCCCTGCACACCTTGGGTTTTCATGCAGTGGCAATGTGACATTATTTATTGACAGAAACAGTGCCACTTCGATCACAGCAAGGTGTTTCTCACTCCAGTGAAAGGTCTGTCCTCACCTGCCAGCCTCCAGCACTCCCTAAACTTGGGCCAAGAGCACTCCCCTGCTACTGATTCTTACTAAGCTGAGTAGTGAGTCAGGTGGGGAGAGGGGCAGGGCAGCAGCAGACAGGTCCTTGGCAGAGTAACAAGGGAGCACAGAAGACACGTGAAAAGTCACATCACCTGAGCCATCCCTTACCTCTTCCTCGTGGACAGCATAGATATTTTCTTCCTCCTCCTCCTCCCCTCTTGCCAGTCGTGCTTCTCTCTCCATCTTCCATTTTTCCACTGCCTCTGCTATAACTGGGGAGCAAAGGAAAATGGCAAGTGTGGCTGAGAGCCAGTCAGAGCAGCATGGTCTTATTGCCAGAGCTTTTCCAATGGACTTAAACTTGTTGCCTAAATCCTCTCCATCAGAAATAAAAGGTGCCTTAACTTCAGAGTCCATCATGAGCCCTTCCTGGGCTGCTCTGTGCAGGTTTGCAATCTCACATACCTTTCTTCTCATGTTCCTGCTCCAGGGGCTCCAGAATCCCATCATCCTCATCCCTGTAGCCGTAGTACTCAGCGTCGATGTCCTTCATCAGCTCAGCCCGAGTCTTCCGTGGGGGTGGCAGGGCTGCAAGAACACCACAGTCACCCACCAGGTCACCTCCATCACCTGCTGAGTGTCCCCAGCTTGTCCCCAACCTCACAGCATCCCACTGCCTCACGCCAGCCAACACCCAGCACGATGGAGCTGCTGCCAGCACTGGGAGCACTTGTGCACTGGGCTGCACAAACCAGCACGTGACCCAGTGCTTCCCTCACATCCTGGAGTACTTCCCATCATTTGTCTTTGCTTCACTTTCAGGCCCAAGCAATCCCCACTCATTCCATGACAAAGTTTCATCCCCTTACATCCAGTTTTCCATTATGAAAACTCATTTCTGCTTCTAAAATTCTGGTCAACCCAACCTTCCCTTTTTCTTCATCTTTTTCCAGTCCTGAACTCAGTACTATTTATAACTTCTCAATAAAATTTGCCTGTTATATGGAAAGTTTCTATAGGACATTAGTCCTTATCATGTGGAATTCCCAGTAGAAACCAGTTTACTCCTTTCTGTATTTCCTTAACTGCAAACAGTCAAAGGTGCTCTTAGCATTTAATCAATTACCTGTACTCAGTGTTTCACTAAGCTGACCTAAGACATTCAGAAATGCTGTTACCAGCACTCCCACAAACTACAATAGCATTTTAATCAAGATATTCTCCTACACAGATTCATGTCTGGGAAGAACTGCTTTTTACTTACGTTCCTTTTCAAAAAGTTCTCTAACTCCTGGCAAGTCCTTTGCAGCCCCAAAGTACTTGTAGCCTCTGTTTCCTGGAACCTCTTTCCCTTCATGATCTAACATTTTTGGGCCAATCCTCTGGAAAATAAACAGAGTTCATAGTTTAAAACTCTCTCCTAACACAGCCAGACATTTTAGGGGCTGAATAAAAATAACACTGGCCAATCCATCCCTGTGTAACTAAATGTTACATATTTTTCTCAACAGTCATTTCACTTGTAAGCAGAACAACCACGTAGTACAACACATTCTACACTTACAGCATAATCAGGACCTCCCAGCTCCTTTATTCTGTACTCCCAGTGTCCTTTCTCCCTCAGAAGTTTGTTTATTTCATCATTCAGGTCCCGAATTCTGAATTCACCCAATCCAGCTGTTAAAGAGGAAAAAAAACAATAAATCAGGCAGCTCACAGAAACACCAGAGGAAATTTCAGAATTTATGCAATGGAAACAGCATAGTTCACATGAAATGGGATTTTTGCTGTAACTGCTTATGACTGGATATTCAAAAAAATAAAACACAGTTAGAAAAATCTTACCATTTTGGATCTGTGCCACTTTCTTGGAAATCTCCCCAATGATCTAGTCAAATAAGAACAGAGAAATTAATTTCTAAATCAGTGGGGGGAATACAAAAGACAGAGCCATATTGTCTGAGAAGTGCATGGCAACAGGATAAGTAGTAATAAAATACAAGTTGAAACTGGAGAAATTCTGATTAAATTCAAGGGGAGAGGAATCATTAGTAAGATAATCAAACACTGGAACAGCAGCCCCAAACACCTGGAATCTCAATCCCTGAAGATGTTAAAGACTCAGCTGGACATGGCCCTGGGGCAACCACACATGATAGGAGCTACTTTGAACACTGAGCTGCACAATCTCAGAAAATGTTCTGTGATTTAACTGTCAGGGTACTGACAAGTGAGGAAAACCCTTTGTAAGCAGGCTATCTAAAAAGGAAGTGTAAAGTTCTACCTCCTATAGAATTAGAAAATCCACAGGTTGACATTACCTGCCTCCTCCATTTCTCTGCTTTGGGCAGCTCATTACACTCTGATGCAAGGAAAGGCCTTCGCTCCTGTTAGACAGAAAACCACACACATCAAATTCAGCTGAGCACTGACACACAGCATTTCACACAGCCTTTACTGCTCCATTAATGCCAAATTATGCTACCAAGCTCCAGGGCCTTCTGCTCCAATGGAGTGGAAAGTGTGTGGAGTGGCGTTAGGAAGTGGAGAACAATGATTTACATCCCTGACAAATTAAACTATCACAGACTATAAAAGAGCTACTTAAATCCACTTTATCCAAACCAAAATCTCTCACCTGTTTTTTTTCAAAATACCCCATAATCCTCTCCAATACAACAAATGTTCCATTCAGGACAGTTTTACCATTTCCAGCACATACCACCTCCTTAAGGTTAAGCTTTTCTCAACTGCTACTACTAAATAATTTAGTTTTTTTCCAGTTTATACAGAGTACCTTCTTCTCAACCTCCTTCACATTCCATCGGTTTGCTTACACAAAATAGTGCATCATCCTGCTTCTAGGGTTTTGTGTGCAGTTATTTTGTCCCTTTCCCCAAAACTTCACCTTTTATTAAAAGGCTCTACCTTTTTACTAAAAATTACCTCTGCGTAACATGCAATATGAAACAGAAGAGTAAAAAAGGTTTGGAGAAACTGTAGTGGAGAATTTTCCTGGCTGACTGTGAAATAGTCAGCTGAAATATTTTCCTTCTAACTGGAGTCAAGCAAAGGATACCTGGGCTCTGAACAAGGCCTGCCTTCCTCCCTGACTCGAGCTACCAAACCTCCAGGGCTCTTACATCTCACCTTGACTTTACCTTCCTCAAGCTGGGCTTGCCGAAATCTTGCCAAGGCCGTCCTAAAGAGAAGAAAGCAAATTTACTTTCACAAATCCACATTCCAACAGGAGCAAGATTTGCTCTGGATGTTTATTATGGACTTAATTGCAGAAAACTAAGGCCTGAACACATTCACTGACCACCTCCAGCTCTTCCATCTAACCACTTCTCAACACTAGAAATCCTCAGTGGTTCATTCTCAAGTAAAGAAATGCTGACTGATTCCTCCTATCTGGCCTGGCATCTCTGTTCATAGTGTAAGAACTCCCTAAAACCACAAGGGTCTTTTACAACACATTTCAATGTACTTATCCCCTAGCCTGCGGGAGGCCAAGCACACTGCTGCAGGGTTTCTCCTGCACAGAACCACCCAGCACAGCCACAGGAGCTCCAGAGCACCAGGTAGCTGTGTGCAGGTGCCCTCCAACTCCCACTGCCTCTGGGCCAGCATGTGTACAACTGAGTACCCAGAAGCATCATTAAACTGGTGGTACTTCAAAAGAGACTGAACAGAGAGTTCCACGGGCCATCCAGGCACAAATGTATGAGATCAGATATAGGCAGGGCCAGCAACCACAGATGTGTGAGACCAGGTCTGGCCACAGCCCCAGCCAAGGTGGCCCAGGCCCCAAGCGGTGCCTGCGCTGCAGTGCTCAGTGCCCCCATTGCAGTGCTCAATGCCTCCATTGCAGTGCTCAATGCCTCCCTGCAGGGCTCAGTGCCCCCATTGCAGTGCTCAATGCCTCCCTGCAGGGCTCAGTGCCCCCATTGCAGTGCTCAGTGCCTCCATTGCAGTGCTCAATGCCTCCCTGCAGGGCTCAGTGCCCCCATTGCAGTGCTCAATGCCTCCCTGCAGGGCTCAGTGCCCCCATTGCAGTGCTCAATGCCTCCCTGCAGGGCTCAGTGCCCCCATTGCAGTGCTCAATGCCTCCCTGCAGGGCTCAGTGCCCCCATTGCAGTGCTCAATGCCTCCCTGCAGGGCTCAGTGCCCCCATTGCAGTGCTCAATGCCTCCCTGCAGGGCTCAGTGCCCCCATTGCAGTGCTCAATGCCTCCCTGCAGGGCTCAGTGCCCCCATTGCAGTGCTCAATGCCTCCCTGCAGGGCTCAGTGCCCCCATTGCAGTGCTCAATGCCTCCCTGCAGGGCTCAGTGCCCCCATTGCAGTGCTCAATGCCTCCCTGCAGGGCTCAGTGCCCCCATTGCAGTGCTCAATGCCTCCCTGCAGGGCTCAGTGCCCCCATTGCAGTGCTCAATGCCTCCCTGCAGGGCTCAGTGCCCCCATTGCAGTGCTCAGTGCCTCCATTGCAGTGCTCAATGCCTCCCTGCAGGGCTCAGTGCCCCCATTGCAGTGCTCAGTGCCCCCATTGCAGTGCTCAGTGCCCCCATTGCAGTGCTCAGTGCCTCCCTGCAGGGCTCAGTGCCCCCATTGCAGTGCTCAGTGCCCCCATTGCAGTGCTCAGTGCCTCCCTGCAGGGCTCAGTGCCCCCATTGCAGTGCTCAGTGCCCCCATTGCAGTGCTCAATGCCTCCCTGCAGGGCTCAGTGCCCCCGCCGCACTCACATGGCCTTCTCCGCGTTGCGAGCCTGTAAGACACAAACAGAGAGGCCACGGTCACCGCTGGCCCTGGCGTGCTCCTCAACCCCAGCGGCCAGTCCCCTCCGAGCCCCTCGCCAGGTAGCGGCACCAGGGGACAAGTGCCGAGAAGCCCCTCAGTCCCACCCTCACCATGGTCCCGCTGTTCTCCTCAGCCCCTCGTTCACCATGGTCCCGTTGTATCCCTCAGCCCCTAACTCACCGTGGTCCCGCTGTACCACTCAGTCCCTCACTCACATGGTCCCTCAGTCCCTTAGTCCCTCACTCACATGGTCCCTCAGTCCCTTAGTCCCTCACTCACCATGGTCCCGCTGCTCTCCTCAGTCCCTCAGCCGCTCAGTTCCGCCGCACACGCCGCCGCTCCCAGCCCCGGAAGTGAACGCGGCTCCACTCCCCAGCGCGCCTGCGCGCACTGCTCGCGCTGATTGGGTGACCCCGCGCGGCGCATGCGCGCTGCTGAGTGGGCGGGCCCGCTCAGGAGCTGGTGTGCGAAGGGACGGTGGGGACGCTGCAGTGCCACCGCTGCCGGGGCACGGACACCTCCCGCTGTCCCAGGCTGCCCCCCGTCCCAATGTCCAGCCTGGCCTGGGACACTGCCAGGGATCCAGGGGCAGCCACAGCTGCTCTAGGGATCCTGTGCCAGGGCCTGCCCACCCGCACAAGCAAAGCAGCTCCTTTTAATATCTGATCAAAATTTGCCCTTTCCATGTGTATCCATTCCCCCTTGTCCTGTCACTCAATTCCCGATGAACAGTCCTTCTCTGTAACCACTTCATTAGTTACTTGCCATAACAAATTAGATGCCTCAGTTTTAGTGAAAAAGATCAACATGAAACCTACAAAGAATTGATTTTTCCTATGTCCCACCATGCATGAAATCGCCACTTGCCCCTGTTCACTTGGGAAAAACTGACTATGAACAGCAGCACCAACGTTCTCACAGAAAGATGACCAAGGAAGAGACATCTCCTTTTGAAGTAATCTTCTCCTTCGGGCTTACAGCACGGTTTCCTCAGCTTTTAAATCTTGTTTTCTTTGTATAAAAATATAGATTTCTTAGAGGAAAACAACCGCTTTGTAGTCATCATTTAAGTCCCAGAGACTTTCAGGTTTTTGTGATCAGAGATCCAAACTCTACTGCTGTTTAACTAAGGTAACTGTGTGCAAAAACTTAAATTTGTCCCAACCTCCCAGGCTGAATCACCACGTGCTGTGTATCTGCACTACCCAGAGAACCCATACATTTCACCCTTGCTTCCAAAATTAACAGCACTACAACCCTGACAGTAACCGGTAATGGTAACAGATACACAACTGCCAGTGCCTGTTCAGTTGTCTCCAGTACAGCTGCAAACTGCCAGTCTGGTACTTCTCCCTGCACGGACAGACATCGCTGCCACAGCACACACAGCCCTTGGGATTGGAAAGGAAAACCTCTAGTGACAATTCAAACACAAGCCCAGCCCAGCACACCATCCCTGCCCCTAACTGCAGATTGCACAGGATGGGCCAGAGCTTGAGCACAGCCAGCAGCTCAGGGGCACTCCAGGCAAACCCAATGTTCACACCAGACACCAGGACACCCCTGCTCCAGTCCTGCCTTCTGGTGAAGCACTGGTCAGCCAAGAGCTCCTGCACACCAAGACTTTATTCACTGAGTGGATGTGAAGATCCACTGTTTGCCAGCTCCTTTCTCAGCTGGTTACTGACCCCCAGTGAAGCAACAAAGCACAACCCCCAAAGGGCAGGGCAAGTGCTGATGCTTTCAGTTCTTAGTGTCACTGTGAAAGCTGTAATACCACTGGACAGAACTGACCTACTGAGAGTTGGGAACTCTCTGCATCTCCAGCAGCCTCCTCCTTTAATGGCTGAACTGCACCAGCACAGATGTAATCAGCCCCTCATCCAGACCCCACTCCCATGAACATGTGCAGACAGGACCTTAACATGAGACAGTACAAAAGAAAAGGCCAAGCTGAACCTCCACATACCCCTTTTAATATGTTGTTTTGCACTGTGTACAGGAAAACCAAAAATAAACAAAAGGAACTTTAGCCAAACTCCCCTTCCTCCTCCAGCTTTATTGATAGTTTAAAATTACATTTTCTATGTTCTAGGACTTCAATTGCTCTTACCATCTTACTTTAAAAACCGATTACAAGCAAATGAAACTCAGTTGTCTAAGTGATATAGTATACAAAAATAACATCTTGATTTCTGTGAAAATGCATTTATTTGCAACTCCTGAATAGCTCCAAATTGTTTATGCTATGAGCACTGATGTCTGGGTTTCAGATTGACTTTGAGATATTTATTCAAAAGCTTCCCATTGCGTTCTGTATCTCCAACATTAACATTCACTGACTGAATTACGGTTACTTTTAGATTTATTTCAGATTTCTCTCTCTCTCTCTTTCTCATGGCCATTAACAGGCATATGCATCTTGTTTGTTTACTCCCACTCAGCTATATGCTCTAGGTAGGGCCTGATGCAGATATCACTTGGTGTTAACAGCTACTGAGGTCAGACAATCCAAGGCCATTGTAATAAAATAAAAGTTATGAGGAAGTTTAGACACTTCCAGAATTTCTTTCCTCCTGCATAGGATCACTTCCCTGTAACCCAGAGAGGGTTTTTGCTGGTCTGACTCAACTCTTCCCACTCATCAATCCCTATTCACCAGTGGCACGGAAAGGGGGTTCTTTAACAAAGCATTATACATAACACCTCTACCAAACTAAACATAAACATTTTTGTAGTTAAATGCAGAAAGTTGATTTTTCCACCCCTTTCCTCCTTTAACACGGCAAGTAAAGCTCACTGGCCTGGGAGTAGCCTCTATCTGCCAACCTTTGGCCAGTGAAGAGGATTCAGAGAAAAATAATACAACCATCAATCAGAAAAAGGAGGGGCGACAAAGGAAAATAATTAGGCTGTAGCTTCAATTGTGCATTCCCGTGCAAGGTGCCCTGACTCGCCGCAGCGGTAGCAGTTGACTTCGCTGGTCTTGCTGCAGTTGATGGCTACATGGCCAGTTTCACCACACCTGCAAAAGCAAAGCTTGTGTCAGAACAGCCACAACACTCACAGCAGCAATTCTACTCTGTCCAGGACATTGCCTACTTCAGTTTTGTGCAACCCTAGTTCTGCATTCAAGGCTTCTGTTCCAGAATTCTCTGACATGAAGCAAGTTGGTCTTCAGCAGTGCCACGAACTGCTCCCAAATGATCAACTCACATAAAGCACTGGATATGCCAGAATCACTGGATGTCACCTTCGTGTATTTGCAGGGCTTTTTCCAAATTGTGTCTGTGGTTTTGCCTGTTCCCAATGCTTATGGCTTGCAGTTTAGCCTTGTTTTGAGAATAATTAGTTTTAACTCAAACAGACCACATTCTCTCTCCTTCCTCCACAGAAGGGAATGTTGGTGGGGGTGAATACTGCTCTCAGGAACATGCTGTTTCTGGTATATGCCTGCATTCAAAAACCAGACAACACTCTGAAGATGGCATTTCAAACCAAATTAACACCCACTTCTATTCACTGCTCCCATAACCAAATCATCTTCAGTGTGCTCCTGCAGGGGCTGGCTGTGCCAGTCAGCTGGGCTGTACAGCTGGGGTTTGTTAGCTCTGGCACAAGACACAGGGTACCCAACTCTGTGCTACAGCCAAGTACCTGCTGCTGCCTTCTGCAAAAGGACACGACCCTTTCTGTACAGCTCAAAGGACTGAACATCTGCTTTGGGTGGCCCTCTAGAGATACACCATGGAATTTGTACTCCACTCTGCTAGTAAGTGTTTAAGCCTTAGTTTTGAACAACAGTCGGTAAGTGTTCAAACAAACTGTATTTCCTAACCAAAACCAGTCACAGAATGCACCTAGCACGAGGTGCATCTCGCAGCTGCCTCCTGCCAGTCCTTACCTATAGCATTTCACTTTGGTGCAGTCTTTTTGAATGTGCCCAAACTCTCCACAAGAATAGCACTTCTGCTCGTCTGCGTGGTCGCAGTCGCGGGCCAGGTGGCCGGGCTTGCCACAGTTGTAGCAGCACTGCTCCCTCTCCCTCTTGGGCTCCTTGCAGTCCTTCGCAATGTGGCCACCTCTACCGCAGTTATAGCAGGCTTCCACAATAAGAAAAACATACCAAACAAGACTATAAAACCTTGGTAGTGTGAGGGGCAGCATGCTGTCAACAGGGCACACACACAGCTTGTTCCCAGGGAACCCCAGCACCCTTCTCTTCAGCTACAGAGCTCTCTGCCTGTGGCACTGAAGAGATGGAATATTTAGTGATACTTACCATCCTCCTGAAGGTCACAGTCCTTGGCAAGATGACCAGACTCACCACAGCGGTAACAGATATCCGGCAGAGATGAAGACATGAACTGGAAGCCTGCTTGAAAAGGGTAAAAGAAAAGAACAGGCATAAGTATTAAATTCAGAATACTTCTTAAGAATCAATCACAAACTGAGTTGACAAGTTAGCTTCACTCTCAGAGCCCCCGGCCAAACTCTTAGGTAGAGGTGAATTTCCCTCGTTCTTATCACCAATTTGAGTATCAGCTTCTTCACTGGGGCCTGCCAGAGCCTGTTTTACTCACTCCACACAGCAGCCAGCTGGCGATGTGCTGCCCAAACAAACAGAAAAGCACATCACCACTCACCTCTGCCACGGCTCCTCATCCCACGGCCACGGCCCATCCCAGTGGGGCACTCCCGGGCCCAGTGGCCAGTACGGCCACACTTGAAGCACTCGTTGCTGCTCATGGCTGCAGATCACCTGTCTGAACAAGAAAGACATTTCTGAGCACCTTCTGCTCCCCCAGCCAAAGGCTACATTAAATAGAGAGAGTTTCCCAGCCTCTCAGCAAAGGTAATGGAAACCACACAGGACTTCCAGTTAAATCAATACTTTCTTGTACAGTGCCTGATCATGACCACACAAAGCACTGCAGAGGATAAAAGTTTGCCTCCACTCTGCTTTGAACAGACAGTGTGCTATGTAACTTTCCCTCTAATTATTTTGTAGCCACCCTTTACTTCAAGAACTCACCAAATGTTCAGGGAGAGGGAAAAAGAGAAGGAAATCCCTTTAACTACTATAGTAGCAGCCTTAATGTCATTATCCTTTTCAGTAAAGCACCTTCTTCCTTACTGCTGAGAGTTAAACTCAGAGCCAGTTACTTCATCTCTACAAGTTATTTCCTCCTCGTACTTGTTATACTTTCTCTTGAATGATCTGCCTGGCAGTTACTACCTCTACTGACTGAAAGCTAAGTGTAAGAAGACTTTCTATGTATTAAACCTAAAGCATTCAAAAGCCCTTTAGCTTAACATTTGAAGATTATTGGTCTTTTATGACCTGAACAGAAGTTTAACTCTGAAAAGCAAAACTATACCTTATAATTAACCTATAGCTCAGGATGCATATTCCATCCAGGCACACATGAAAGAAAATGTTTTAATATGTTAAGAAAGCAGACACTTGCCAACTACGTAGAAGGCTAAGTGGAAAAAACATGCTTAGAATGCTCTGGAACCATGAGACTGTCCAACAGCACAATCCCTGCTTTGCCCATACTGAGAATGGAGGTCAGCCCTGCATGAGCAGAGCCAGCCTGCACAGCCTCCACTCTGCGCTCACACTGCCACACCTCCCCTGAGCTGCAGCACACTCACACAACACCTCTAGAGCCAGAGAGAAAAGAACAAGAAAGTTACACAATTAAACTGGAGTCTTTTTTGAAGCGTGCCTGAAGACAAGTTTAAAGTACACCGGTCTAAAAATATGCATGCCAAGCTTTGTTTTGATGAAGTCTCCTCAAATTTAATTACCTCACATAGTCTCTCCCAATTTGTTATTCTTTACCCAACAGAAGTAGACTCATTTATCTGGCATGTTTGGCAGTTTACCTGATCCCCCCTTCAAGGTAATCCCCTGTAACCCTGCCGTTTATTTGTGTCACAGAATGATTCCCCTCCTCCCAGAACTCCAGCATCCCAGATTACAGGAACATCCCACAAGTTGAGTCTTGAAGAAAGCACTACAGGAGCAGTAGAACACATGACCTCCAGAAGGAACCAGAATTAGCATCCTGACATTTAGCTCTTAAATACAGAATGTGCATCTAAACATGAATTGTTATTTAGCAATTTCTAAAGTACCTCAATGTTTCACAAATTTACTGTGGCTTTTTATCCACTCCTCCCTCAAAACAGTTCTCTCTTCTGCACAGAAGTGGTTATTCCAACCACAGTAGATAGCTGAGAATTTAAAATACATGAGGTCCATACTCTAGCATGTTATCTCTGTAATCTCACAGCTAGCTTCCAGCCAGACTAGATGATGGTTTCTGCCCTCAAAATGAGGTTCTGGAGTGAACAGCTGCAACAAGACCTTAGACACAGCTACACAAAGTTAAAACAACTGGTGGTTGGAGCACTTAAAGAGATTCAGTTGATTTCACACATAACTGGGTCTTCTCTGCTTTGTTTCAGTGTTCAAGATTCCCAACGTCTTCTGAGGACACCAGGGCTGAGCAGTGCCTGCTCTGCTGGCAGCAGCTGGCACTCACTGTGCCATTGTTTATGCCCGTTTTCATAGCAACCGTGTTGACACCGCAAAACAGGAAAAACACAGGCACAGCCAACTGCAGGAGCTGGGCCCAGGCATCAGAGTGGATGCTGCTTTTCGTTTGCAAGATGGGGGTCTCTGAATTTTAAAAATTTTAAATATGTATATATACTTATATACACAGTGGGGGAGCTTTTAAACCAAGATTAATGGCAACCTACAGCTAGTCTGTCCTTCTGCCAGTCTGGGTCAGGAGCTGCACGAGGGACAAAAGCTCACTCCTCACTGCCCCAAAGCAATGTCAAAAACTAAGTTTTAGATCTGATTCAGAGTTTTTTCCTTTTTAACTCCCCTTTAAAAGGAAAACTTCAAGTTTCTCTTCCTCTGCTATACAAATTGGTAAAGGTTACACAAACTGAAGCAGAAATCTAAAGTCAAACAACAGTCTCTGTGCAAGGGTGCTTCTAGACTGAGATTCATTTTAAAACCTCTATGTTCAGAGGCCCCTGTTCCCCTACCAAGCTCAACAGCAGTAGAAGGTTACAGCTGCCATACAAACGTGATCACAAAGCATGCTGCTCCATCCTCGGATACTTTAAACACATCTAAACACAGTTTGCCTGAAGCTTCTCTTCCTCTTCACCAGTATTTCCACATTAAACTTCTGCATCCTTCCTATGAAGGATCTGGAACTGCAAAGGTTGGCTGCAGATGACACTGGTTTTACTTGCCTACATCCTAACAAAGGACAGAATTTCCCAGCAGTGTGAACTGTAAGGATTCAGTTTTCAGAGAAAGCCAACAGCCACCTTCAAAGAGCAACATCCAGAAAAGGCTGGTTCAGAAGACAAGTCCTTAAATGGAGAGCCTCCAAGCACTCTGGACACCATTACAGTTTTCAGTTACTTCCAAGAGAAAAAAATGAGCACAGTAAAAACCACTCAAGTTCAAACACTTCTCTGTTAGTCAATACCCCTCCATTTTGTCATCATAGGCAAGTTTCCAGCAGTTCCTTTTATCTATCAAGGCCACCTTAAGTAAGCCTTCTGCAAGAAAGCTACCTAAGTCTTCTTGGAAAGTTTTCAGTCACAGCTATCAGTGTTTTCCGCCGATGTGTTACACAAAGCAGCCTATCCTGTCTGTCCATGTGTCATCGTCCCTTCCCTCCCTACATACCAGAACCACATTTTTACCTCACCAGGGCAGGAAAAGTAGTAATGGAAAACAAATTACAACTATGGCCTCATCTCGCATTTCTGAGACAGGTCAAATTCTGCAAGATACAGCAAACTACTGCGTCCTGGACTGGCTCCCAAACTTGTCCAGAAACTCAACCTAGCTGTGCTTTTTCACCTCAAACCTTACCTTTCTAGAAAAGGAAGAAGGCAGTCATTTACCTAAATGGTCCTACAGAACTCTGTAACTGCAGCTGGAAGCTGAAACATTTTTAAGAATGAATTTTAGACCTTGTTCTGTGTGATGGCCATACTGCTGAACAGCAGGGACTGATGATGAAGATCCCTATGCCACCACAGCACTTTCCTAGGTCACATCTGAGGTTTTTGAGCGCAACTTGTGCACCAGACTTCAAAGACGGAGTTTCTTGGTCATTCTCCTAGTTGTAGGAGACACCTCTGACACGAGAGGTTTCCTGTCTCATCTTCTGAAGGGGAAGACTGTGTCTTTCTGTGGCTTTGCAGTTAAAATATATTCAAGACTATCAGAATAGGAGAGGTGCTATTAATCTCCAGCCTTCATGCATAAGATTCAGCAATGTTCAGATCTGTTTTAGTAGCCCTTCTAGACCTGCTGATGTAAAAACTGCCACAAAGTGCCTAGGTGCCCTCCAAAGAAGCAGCTGTTTTAACAAACTAAAATACAATTAACGTGGGGTTCACATAGTAAAAAGGAAGCTGAACTTCACCTCTGAGATTACTCAGGATTCTTCTGGATACCAGCAGTTCCTTAGGATCTAACAGCCCAACAGAACACGGGCAAGTCTCTTCACTTCAGTGCTTCTTTTGACCTACAAACAGCACTTGCAGCCGGTATCAGCAGGACTTCACTCTTTCAATCCAAGGACAGAGCAAATAAAAGCCTCTGCTTGAGCCAGCACACACAAAGCCCTTCAGCAAGGCAGCTCCACCAGAGGCAGGCGTTGGGAAATGAGCAGGACCTTCCCAGGCTGCTGTGACCAACCCACAGCACCACACCTGAATTGGACAAGCCAGAGCTGAGCATGATGAAACCCTCAACGTGACAGGAAGTACAGCTCTGCTGTCCTGTGGAACACTCAAGAGGCAGAAAGGCTAATCATAATCTAGCATTTAGTTTCAAAAGAGAAGCCAAAGCATTACTCATTTTACAAGAAATACCATCTGTAGGGAGTTTTTATTTCCCAAGCAACATGTTGTAAGAATTCCTGAACACAGGATACATGACTATTACCAAAGCCACTGAGTATTTAGCAGGTAATTTCCACATTGTAACCTGAAAACCTGCTACAGTACAGTTAGTGATGTTTTTGTCTCCCTCTTCTGCTCTCACTAGAACAAGATAAAGAAATTAAGGATTCTGACCAGCAGGTAACAATACGCCAATTCTGAAGGAAATCAGTCTGAAAATTCAAGAAAACCTGCTAAAGTGAAGAGGCAATCCCTACTCTCCATTTGGGACCTCTCAATACATTTCACAGCCAAGCTGACCCAGGACTGCTGAACATTAACTAAGACTCGAGAGAGGACAGAAACCAGGACAAAAGGACATCATGACTCCACTTTGACAAGTAATTCTTGGATATCTCTGTTGACACAAACAAGAAAGAGAACAAAAGTTCATCAAGGAGTGACTCACTAGTACTTTCTGCCTATCCATACTACTTAATATGGAAAGGAATAAATGGTATTGAACAAATGTGCACATTTGACCATCTTCACTTTTAATTTTAATGTCTATCTGTACGAAATTTTAAACTTAAAGTAAACACCACGAGCAACATGTGAGGCTTTAAATATAGCATACAGCTCAGGCATTAAAAAATTCGTTTAAATGGCAGATTAAACCTGTAACTCTCAGGACTTTCGCACATCACACAGAGAGTGAACTTACTTAAGCTCTTCACTCTGAGGACGGATGCAGGCAAGTCTGTACTGAAGAAAGAAACACAGACTAGGCAACCCCAAAGCTGCGTGTCAATGGGACCACACGGAGTGCACACAGGAAATCAGAACTCACTATTAGGTTTAATAAACCGTTGTGACAATGCTGGCTCTTAAATGACTAACAGCGGTTACTTGAGAACTACACCCGACAGGAACTCAAATAAAAGGCCGCCCCACAGCCCGCGATCTGCAGATGGCACAGGCTATTTTTCCTATCCATTTATAGGTCACATTTGGATTTAGAGCAGGCCACCATCCGTGCCTATGGTCGGAGCAAGCAGTTGCGACACCTCGACCCTCTCGTCTCCGGCAGCGCCCCACACGTGGGGAACCACGTGGTGAGTGGGCCGCGGCTCCGGTCAGCCCCGCCGACGGGAGTTCAGCGGGAACGAAAAATTAAATTAAAAAAAAAAGAAAAAGAATAATTTAATGAAGAAATGATTAAATTCCAGTCCGTTCTCCGCAGTCTCCAGGCTCACAGGACATTCTCTACCCCAAACTCGCTGGCTCACGGGCGGGCCGGCCGGGCTCCCCCTCCCCACGCCCAGGCGGCCACGTGCAGCGCTGCCCCGGCTCCGCCGCCCACCACCCGGGCCTAAGAGACCGAGAGTGAGGCCCCTCCGGGCCGCGCCCGGGCGCAGAGGAGCGGCTCCCTCCTCGCCCAGCGCCCCGGCCTCCCTCCTCCGAGCGGCGCAGGCTCCCTGGGCGCTCCCGGAACCCAGACCTGACTCACCCTCCGCCGCCCGCCGCCCTCTCCAGGCCTGCGGCCCTCACGGCTCTAGCAGCCTTCACGGCCTCCCCGGCGCGCCACAGGGCCGGGAATGGCGCCCGCGCCCGCCCGGCCGTACTTTCCCGCGCGCTAGGCCGGAGTGCGCCAGCGCCATCACCGTCCCGCGCAGTGCCCTCGCTGTCGCCTCGGGGCCCCGCAGGACCCCCGGCCGCTCCCCTGCAGTTCCCTCGCGGCCTCCCGGCGGTACCTACAGTCCGGTTCCCCGCGGCCGCGGCCCCCGCACGACTCAGCTCCGCTCACTCACTCGGCCCCGCCGGTCCCGCTGCCTGCGCCACACGCGGTGTGCACACGGCCCGACGGCTCACCCCGCCCCACCGCTGTGCGCACGGCTCGCCGGAGCCCGCCTCGGCCAATGGGCGCAGAGCGGCGCAGTGGGCCGGCCAATGGGAGCGGTGGAGGGGGACATCCAACCGCGGCGGCCGGAGAGTGGGCGGGGCGGGCCTCCCGCGCGCTGGCCGGGGGCGGGCGGGGGGNTTCTGTACGCACCCGAGCGGCTGGCGGGAGCGTCGGAGCCCTTGTCCGCCTCGCTCCCCGCCTGTTGCTGGCCGGCCCGGCCTGGCCTAGTCCACTGCGCTCCGCGCGGTGACTCCATGTTGTACCGAGGAGCCGCGCTCAGCCCCACTCTTCTGTCCCGCACAGATTCCCGCGCCGACCCGGGGAGCTCAAAGCCTCGGGAGGAAACCCCGCACGCCCCCTGCGAGACCTGCCCGTGACTTGCTGCCCCCTCGTCCCCCGGCAGCCTCCGCCAGCCCCCGTTCCGCTCCCTGCGCCGCCCTGCCCGGACACCTTCGGCCGCCGGTGCCGCACTCGGCATAGCCGCGGTGCGGGTCGGGGCTGGAACGGCCTCGGGGGTCGGGATGGGCCGGGGGGAGCGGGCCAGGGCCGCATCTCGCCCTCAGCCGGCCCTCAGGCGGCGCCGCCATCTTGGCAGGGCGCGGGCGCCGCCGCGGCGCAGGAAATGGAGGACGCGGGGCCGGGAGGGCTCCGGGGCTCCCTCAGCAACTCCGGGGCTTCCACGGCGACAGCCGACACACTGCACGGGGAAAAAAGTTTTTCGAGTTTGCTCTCAGCCTTTGTGAGTTAACGCGAAGCTCAGAAGTAATGTTACTGCTTAGTTCAGCGTTCTGAAGATGTTCTACATAAATCTTCCCCCTTGTGCTTGGGAACTTTGTAAATGAATTAGTGGTCAGTTATTGCCCCAAACTGCACTCCTGCGTGGATTGTGAAGGAAGTACAACACACCAGCGTTACCCACAATTAGTTGTCATCCTTTTGTTTAGATGTCTTTCCCTTCCTGCTCATCAGGTACAAGAAACCCCCGCCGAGCCCCTGGGCTCAGGAATGCAATGTGTGAGGCAAATCGTGGAGACGCTTTGGATTGACCTTTCCTCAAGCTGTAAATCTAATATTATAGCACTGTTAAGTTTCTTTAATTAGACGATGAGTAACAACGTGTGTCTTTTCCTCCCTGTTAAGTGCAGCTCATTTAAAAATGGACTTGGGTTTATTTGCGTTTTGAGTGCTGTGTTTGCGTGTCTGTGTGGTGTGGTTTATAACATGCTGTATTTTCCATAGAACTAAGCCCATCCCGAGCTGTGAAGAGGGGATGAACCTCTCAGTAAAATATCAGCGTCGCCAACGGGCTTTGAACCCGTAATAACATTTTCCCCAGTAACAGCATTTCTTCCCATTAATTACTTTTTAAATCTCTATGTCGTAGTCCTAGTCCAGCATAATTTTCATGGCCTTTGGTTGCCTTGGATACATTACAATCCTGTTGACAAGTAGTCCTACTTTTAGTTTCAATCAATTACTGCTGTTTTCAGGTGATAAAGGGAAGAAAAATAGCATATGGAGCTAAGGAAGTGCTCAGAGCTTATAAATCGTCATTTTTTTCACTGCATGAGAAAGAACCAACCAACAGATCAATGTCACTCACAAAGGCTGCAGAAACAAAATCATATAACATAATTCTTTTTCATCAAATCTTTACTTTTTCTGAATTAATAAAACCTGGCTTCTCTCTGAGTCTTTGTAATAGGAATTTCAGACCAATAAACCTCTTGTAATAAAACTGTTCTAACAACTTCTTCTGTTTTGTTGGTTGTGCTTCTGGAACTGTCCATGAGCCCAGGAAGCTCCAAGCTTAATCTTGGTGGCACCTGTAGACTTACTGTCATAAAAAGTTTTTGTGACTGATACAGCTGATAAATTGCCCTGAGCAAATCAAAACTCATTATCTAAAAGAACTTCAAATCATCCCCTGGACTCTCCCTTAGTTGAAGTGGAACTAGGGTGCAACAGTGAGTGAAAATGCTTTACTCAAGAAGTGTTACTGCTGGTGACATCAATTAATCATGTTCTCTGAGTGGACTGCCTCACATTCAACTCCAGTGTTCTTATAACACAGGATATTTTTAGCTATTTCATTACAATGGAGAAAATTCTCCGCCAGAATGTAGTAAGAGAGTCTTTTAACAGCATTTAGTTTGTGTACTTGCCTCAGGAATTAGTTTGGCTTGTTGTATCTTCATAAAACTTGTGATTCTTGTTTTGCAACTTTCTCTTTGATATTTAGCCAAAGGATAGTCTTGCAGTTAGAGAACAAAAGTGGGGAGCGTGACATCTGTTCCTGGCTCAGTACTTCCTAGAGAAAACAAAGGAGACAGAAAAGAAGATGGAAATACAAAGTCTTTGCATTTCTTGCACACAAGAAAAGTGCAATTTTATGTCAGGTCCACTGTCTGCCCCAAAAATGCCAGGGTTTAAGAGCAATTAGGGAAGAGCTGTGCTCAGGGGAGCTCCAGTGCTTTCCCAGCTGAAGCGAATCTGTTGTTTCAGCAATATATCTTTCCTTACACAGTCCCTAGAAGTGTTGGATGAAGAGCCAAATCATTCTAAGACCAAATAAAACAACAGATCACATTCTGCAGCCCGAGTTGTTGCATTGTTTTCCTCGGAGTGGTTGGAGCTGTGGGTAGAGAACTGGCTGATTGTCGTTCTTTTTCTTGAGAGTGTCTGTGCTAAATTAGCTATATACAATCTTCTAGGGCAAAATGAGTCTGGTTGAAGAGAAGCAATCATGCTGACTGATTCCTGATGCTTAGTCCATTTTGATTTGTTATAATAGGTGATGAGATTCCCAATAATTACTTACTTAGTGTATGTAATAATACGAGTGTGATGTCTGTTGCACAGATATCCACATTTAGAATCAGGCAAAAAGAACTTCCTTTGCTGACTAAGGACTGCAGCTACACAATCATCCCTCTATTTCTCTAAAGAGATTGAAATCAGTTACTCAGGAAGTCCTGTGGAATAAATAGCCTCAACTTCCATGGTACAAGGGGGGCCCTTCAGCACTCAGTGCCTGGAGCAGCAGATTGGTGTCCCATGAGAATGGGAAGGTAAAAGTGCAGATGAAGTCACCGTGAGGCCATACCTGACATAACCAATGTGGCACAGGCTGAGGTGCTGAGAAGGTGTCTCCATGAAATATCCTTAAAGTGTATTCTGTGACGTGGTAAGAGCATGCAAACCTCCTTGTACTGTTCTGTTATTTTTCAAACAACCTATGGGATAACCTGCTGGGTGCCAGCTGTTTGGGATATGTTTTTTACACTGTGTCCACCTTCCAGGTGTCATTTCCTTTGGTCACAGGGGCAGTTCAGCACTGAGCCCAAAGCTATGGCTGTTCAGCTGGCTACAGTGTTAAAAATCACAGCAGCATTTGATGGTGTGCCTGGCACTGCAAAGGCCTCTGCTGCAGGATGGTTCTGACACCACACACACCCCAAATATTTTAGGACAGCCTCCAAAACCTGGAGTGCCAGGGGCACTGTGCCGTGAGAACAGCAGAGATGTTTATGTGCATGTTTATGTTATGTTATGTTTATGTTAATGTGTTGACGGAGTTCTGGTGTCCCTCTAAAATGGGAGATTCGACTAAAGGGGCAGATTTGGTCATTCTGCTGGTTCTATTTCTGAGCAGTGCCCTGGGGTTATCCGGGCCAACGCGGAGCCCCAGTCAGGAGGTGCCTGGATTGTCCCCAGAGCGCTGGGCTCGCTGGGCTCGCTGGGGCTGTTATCAGCTGTCTGGCCTCAGGCATCTGCTGCAGTCAATCTGCAGCCCGGCCTCCTCCCTTGCTTCAAATGCTTTTCACACTGCTCCCAGCCACACAAGTGATTCCAAAATTCGAGTTTTATTGAGGAGGAATCAGTGGCCAAAAATCTCTATGCAGTGTTTATTGCAAACGCAATAAAAATATCAATTATTAATTTAACATAATTGGACTCGATAAGCCCAGACATTCCATGATGTTGATGACACCAGTTGAATGCTTGTGCTATTCTGTCTGCTCTGACAGGGCATCTCCTGAACTGCAGAGGAGGATCAGATCCCACAAGTAAACCTTCTCTATGCTGGACAGTCCTACTGGGCTGGACCAAATGGATTTTGGAGCCTCCACTTGAGCTTTCATAACCAGCCCATCTTGTATCAGTGTACGTTTGACATCAAGCTACTGTACCTTGACACCAAAGGCTTGGAGAGGCCATCGCCTCATGACTGTTCCAGTTAACTCTGGGAAGGAAGGAGAGTCTTAGGGAAAAAGTATGGCAAGAGGGCCGTGGCAGAGCAGAGACATCCAGGTGCTGGAACAGCTTTACCCAGTTTTCCAGAGCTGGAAGCACAGGAAATGGACTAGTCTAGGCTGACTTGACTGAAGAGAGTTCAAGGCAAAACTGCCTTGTCCTTTCACACTGCCACAGCTCCCATCAGCAGGTTCCTAACCTAGTTTGGATGCAGCAATCCTCAGCTGGGATCCAACACTGAAATCAGGCCTTTATCTGTACTTGACCAGGCTCCAAGTGATTTCAGTAAGAGGAGGCTGAGTCAGGACTTGGCTATAGGTGGATCAGAGCCTTTGCAGTTTATTTATTAAATATCTCCCATCTGGTGTCCTGTTTGCAGCCTGCCAAACCAAAATGGATTAAAACCTTGCCCCCCAACATCTCATTACTGAAGTAATGAGTAGAACTTTTTTTCCCCCCTCTACATTATTCCTGGAATAAGCTGTCAAGCAAGCAGTTGAGCTGTTGCACCTTACCACAGCCTTTGCCAAGAAAGATTTAGCAGCACGGTAATTTAATGGAAAATATTATAGCCACATTCCTTTCAGACATAAATTCTCTGCAGAAAGATAGATATCTAATGGGGAAAAATCTGTGTTAATATTACAGTGGTTTATCTGCTTTATTGTTTTTTCCAGTGAGGTGTTTCACCCAAAATAGTGCAGAGGATATAGGAGAGGATATAAGTGAGGTTATCCCACCTTGGATTGAAATGTGGATATAAACCTGACACTATCCTTTCAGCTGCACTAAATAATCATAGAAGTGCAAAAATAATTATGAGAAATACTCTTTAAAAAGATATGTTCACCTAAAGCTGTGCAAAGCCATGTTAGGGATATGCTTGTCAGGAAGGAACAGTGGGAATAACTCACAGGAGAGGAGAAATTATCTAAGAAATGTAAGCATTGCCAACAACAAAAAGATAACTGAATTCCATGGTATTTCCACCAAGCAACAAATGAAAACAATTGGGCTCTACCAGCAGAGATGATAAACAGTTCTGTAGTTCCTAGAATATTTGTATGTGCTAAAAATAAGCGTGGCTCACTTTAATTGCATGAGAAACTACAAGCTGAGGATGAGTAAAAGGTCATAAAGAGGTGCTGGCTTGGAGGTAGAAAAGCATAGGAACAGGCATATCACAATTCACAGTTGTGACAAAGGTGTGTGTGTGAGATATTCTGTTAATAGAATTGTTTTAATTATGTTATAGACTCGAATTTGGAGCAATAATGCAGTTTTAAAGGTTAAAAAACCCCCAGATACTGTGGGGTTCCCCAGTAATGCAAACATACAGTGTTTGAAATTGTAAAGGTGAAAATTTACAGGTGAAAACTCCCGTAAGTTGCTCTCACTTTGACTCTTTTCATGTCAACTCCATATAAATTAAACAGAAATGAAACCATTTTCTCCTCATGATTGTATCATCATATAATTTTTCAATGCTAAATTTACAACGCTAATTCTTACTAACAATACAAAACAATTACAATATTGTTTACAATTTTCAATGCTAGTTGTTTGATTCAGCCAAATCCAAAAAACCCTCAGCCTAAATGCTCATGGTAAGTGACAACATCCTAAACATATGAAGCAGCTTTTTCTCCTCAGTGCACACAGCTGGGTCCTACTCTTTACTTGGGATGTTCTCAAGTTGTTTTGAGGATTTCAGTCCCAGAAATACAAATGAACATTGCAAAACCATACTGAGGTCTTGGGCTTTCACTGGTTTAAGCAAGACTTTTACTTAGGAAGGAACTATCTTCATTTCCTAGGCTTCTCCTCATTAACATGTATAAAGTTTAACTTAGTGAACAGCAACCAAAGTCTTGAATCTCAGAAAAGGATTTATTCATGAGCACATATGGCCTGCTATATAAATGCATAGTTCATAATTCTTAAGAGGTGTGATCTTCTCTGTATAAATAAATAATTTTCTTCTGTTTTCCAGCTTTTTGAATTGATTACTTATAAAATCTTGTGGTGCATTCATAGGGAATCTAGGAATAGCTCTCTCTGGCACATACACTTAACACTGCCATATAAACTCTGATTTGAATGCAGAAGGGGCTTCCATCCAACTTTGCAGTCAGTGGTCTCCCGTGGAACTCGCGGGCTCCAAAACAGAGGAGGAGAGCCACGGGTGCTTTGTGCCTTTCTAGTGTTTTCTACGTTTGTCATTGGATATTTTTCCCCTTACGGTGTGCAGTTCTTAGGGCTTGTTTTTTTACTGCCTTTTCCCCTCCTCTTTTTCAACCACAAGTGTTTTAGGGAGGAGAACAGAGGTGCAAGGGCACAGGGCTGTGGGAGGATAGTTTATAAAGATAGTGCAGAAGGCAATTTTCCTCAATGAATTAAAGCTATTCTGATTGCCAACGAGTGGAAACAGTCTTGAGTGTCCAATGAAGATGGGTGTTTCTATAAAAGAGTGGGTTAGCTGGTCGAGTTAGCTGGAATCTGGCTGCGTAGGGAGGAGGAAGGGATATGCAGTTGTGCAAGGGGCAGGTTGGGGTTAGCCAGTCGTGCAGAAGGAAGAAGGAAAATTGCAGAGAGAAGGAAAGAAGTCAGTGCTGTGTGGAGCTGCTTGAGAAGAAGGCATGAGAAGTTTTTAAGATAATAAAGGACTGGTGATGGTGCTAGTTGTGTCCGTCTTGACATCTGCAACACAGAGTGGTGCCCTGGCCACTGCAACTCTGTTCTTTTTTTTTTCAGGAAGGCAAGCTTTATTTTAAAATAAATGGCTACACAAAACCCTACTCCAAAGCCCCCCCATTTATGCACGATCCAGGTGATCATGCTGCTGCTTTAGTTATTATACAGATATATCCCATCACAGAAAGTGGCTGTTAATTGAACTCATTGAGGAGGGGAGGAGGATGTCTCTCAGATCAAAAAACAGCTTTGATGGCAAAAGGCTTCACCCAGAGCAGCCTCTGCATCCACAGTGAGTGCACTCAATGATTCTGCCTGCTTCCAGCTTGCTTTTGGGGACACTGCAGATGCAGTTGGTCCCAAAGTTGGTGTCCCGAGTCTGGATGCAGCGCAGGCAGCAGAGGTTCTCATAGCCCTGCTTCTTCCACTTGGCAATCAGGTTTTTGTCAGCATAGCCCTCCTTGATGCAGTACTCATAGAGCCCTCTGCTGATGCTTTCCTCTTGTAGAAGAGATCGAAGATGTAACATGTTTTCTAGTGGTGGATCCTGAAGATGGGCCAGAGCGACTCCACTTTCCTCTTCCCTTCGTGTGGCTCCATCTCTACTTCTCTCATCTTCTGATCCAGCTCGTCCAGTGTGGGCTCAATCAGCTCCCAGCCATCCGGGGGAGGCTTCCTGCTCCTCTTCACTTTGGGCATTGCTTCAGGAGCCAGAGGGCCAAAAGGCGAGGGGAGCTGCCACCACTCCTCAGTATCACACCTGCAGCTCTCCTCTTCTCCCTAGATTATGTACAGCAATTAATTTTAAGTTCTTAACTAAGTCCTATAACCTTGAATTTTATCTGCTAGCAGTTCTTTAAAGTTTAGAAATAATTAGCTCATGAAAAAAATAATTTACTGCTCAAGCAGCCAAAGTTGTTTTAATCATGCACCTGGTTTAGTGCTACAGCTCTAGAAAGTTATATATCTAAAAGTGTTTACAGCGAGTGATCTTTAATCTTTCATTATACCTCAATCTATATTGCATAAACTTACAATGGAATTGTCATACCCTTTTTCATTCTCCAGAAAAATCACCCTGTTCACAGATTGTCTGCAGATTTATTGTTAATAAGATTAAGCAAAATTAAGGTCCAATATTGTCAGATTTGAATAATACTAAGACATGTTCTGTTAATTTGATCAAGGATGAGTTCTCTTCAGTTGATTTTGTTAAATTAATCTCTTTTAAGTTTGAGTGTTACTGAGTATGGACAATGTAAAGTTTAATTGTTCTTCACTTTAAGCTATTTCCTGTTCTATTCCAGTTTAATTGAGAATATTGAATTGAATTGAATATTCAGTTCTGTTATGTTTCTATTTAGTGCAAAGTAAGTGTTGGTAAAATTACGTAATATTAAGCCCCAATATTGTTAGATTTTGAGTAATGTCAAGTTATATTCTATTAATTTGATATCCTTTTAGGGCTGAGTTCTGTTAGGCTCATTTTGTTCTGTCAAAATTAATTTCCACCAAGTTTGAGTGATGTTTAATCTGAGTTATTTTAGATTTTGTTTATCTTGGTTTGAAAGACAGGTATCTGCTAAGGAAGGCAGGGGCCTCCCTTGGAAAGGAAAATATAAACCCCTTCCCTCCAAGTTATTATAATTTTGAAATTAAGGGGCTCTCAGGCAAAGATATGAGAACAGGAATAACAGTTCTGTACTAGCAAAATTGCAATAAAATACAGTAATAGAAAAAAACAAAATACTGACAGAATCAGAATACAACTGGCACCCCATCAGTCAGGGGTTTGCTGCAGTCCTCCTGGATGACAGATGTGGTTCTGTTGAAGCAGTGCTCCTGTAGAAGGTGCAGTTTTCCTCTGAAGGTGCAGTGATGATGTGGAAAGGTCTGGTTTCCTCTGGAATCCAGTGGAAAAAGGCTGCTCTGATGTTCCAAATCTCAGTTTTTATCTAGGTAGGAAAGGCTTGGCTCCTCCCCCTGGCTGCAGCATCTCCCAACAGGATGATGTAATTTTATCAGTCATGCAGTGGGACTCAATGGGCCATTAACAGGAGATATCTCCCTAGAGGAGGGATGGGTTCAGGAAGAGATAAAGAACACTGCCTCACCTGGTTTTAACAGATGGCCCAATAACAGAGGATATCCCCCCGGAGTTATGAGGCTGTGGGTCCCTGAAGAGATAAAGATCACTGCCCCACCTGGTTTTAACAGGTGGTAGTAGAATACACACTGCTGGTTACATCTTGCATTGCAGCGTAAGACAGTTAAATACTACTTTTCTACATTGTAAGAGATACAGTTGTTTTATTTTAACAGATAAGATGACTGACTAAAACAGCCATGATGAAACACTGATAAACACCTGTTTGTACATAAAGAAGATCCAGCGTGTCCACCCTTGATTTTTCCAAAGATTCTTTTGCTTGTTACAATCTCTGCTGTTTTATCTTCCATAGATCACACAGAAGAGTCAGTGATGATTCTACATTATGGCTGTTATTGACTGTAAGCTGTTTTAGTGTTTTCCTTTGTTTCATTGTACTGCCATAGGTACATGGCTGTTTAGAAAGGTGTTATCTCCATACCTACTGCTGAGATATTGATTACATGATGAGAATTTACTGGTTTTATAACAGGCATCATTCATAAGATGTTATTACTGTATTTATAGCGGCTTCTTACATGCTTTAACATCTCTTTGTGTAATTATCTAAAGGACACTTGTCATTTCAGGCTCCTTCTTTTTTGTTATCTAGCTGCCTATGCATCTCAGACCAGGTCAGCTCTCTGACTAGTCCCTGCACTGGCTCTATGGTTTTACCCAATGCTGTCTCATAATTTTAAGTATTTTTCAGAGTTCCAAGAAAAGATATCTGAGCTTTGTTGAAAGCCTCCTCTGAACTGCTATTCATGTGGTTTTCCCCAGTTATTATTACAGAAGCACTCCAGCAGTTTGCTGTGTTTGAAGCATCTCTATCCTGAAGGAAACTTCGCAGGGATCCAACTACTGGATGGCTTGATTAGTCTTTAACCCCAAGGCCCTTACTCATAACTGCTATTTTTAAGAGCCTCGTTTTAAAATGTGTTTAGGGAATTCCCTCCCAGTTGGAGCTTGGGCAGTGGCCTGGCCTTGGCTCTACCTGGATGGAGAATTTGCCAATAAACCCAGATGTTTTCTGCTTCAAAACTAGATTCAAGTCACTTTGACTTGGCAGTTTGACCCTTTATATATGACAGATGAATTATTTTTAGAGTGAGTTTGGGAATTATTATCTTGAAGTAATTACTATCCAAGTCTTCACTGAATTGAGGTTTGTCAGCTGTTTGCAGACTCTGGGGTGTTGATACTGTATTTTAGTGATTAATAATCTCCCAATTTCACATGTGTTATTAATTATGTGCATTATCTGAAATCTTCCTAATTGTTGTATCTGACTTATTCCTGGTTGCTGTCAGTTTCTTTTTTCCCTCCATATACTGTTTTGTTTTGTTATTCCCTTCATGTTCTTAGCAAGAGTCATGCATGCTACTTTCAAAACATAGAGAAAGTGGAATTAGCTCCTAAAGAAGTCTGAATAATACAATATTTATTAAAAAATAATTTAAAAAATTTTAGGTAAGGGCCCTCAAGTGAATGTGCAATGGCAAGGCCTAATTAATTCATTAACATAAGGAGAAGATATGCCTGTGTTTTATCATCAAGAGGTTCAAAGCAATCACCTGTTCATTGGATCAGACACTGATCACTTCTGAAAAAATGAGAAGTGAGAAGAGAATTAACCTAATCACCATGCAGCCTTCATGGCCAGAACACGAACAGAAGTACGACTGCCAAGACAGAGCTGTGTCTGCAAACTACAGAGGNGTTTGACCCTTTATATATGACAGATGAATTATTTTTAGAGTGAGTTTGGGAATTATTATCTTGAAGTAATTACTATCCAAGTCTTCACTGAATTGAGGTTTGTCAGCTGTTTGCAGACTCTGGGGTGTTGATACTGTATTTTAGTGATTAATAATCTCCCAATTTCACATGTGTTATTAATTATGTGCATTATCTGAAATCTTCCTAATTGTTGTATCTGACTTATTCCTGGTTGCTGTCAGTTTCTTTTTTCCCTCCATATACTGTTTTGTTTTGTTATTCCCTTCATGTTCTTAGCAAGAGTCATGCATGCTACTTTCAAAACATAGAGAAAGTGGAATTAGCTCCTAAAGAAGTCTGAATAATACAATATTTATTAAAAAATAATTTAAAAAATTTTAGGTAAGGGCCCTCAAGTGAATGTGCAATGGCAAGGCCTAATTAATTCATTAACATAAGGAGAAGATATGCCTGTGTTTTATCATCAAGAGGTTCAAAGCAATCACCTGTTCATTGGATCAGACACTGATCACTTCTGAAAAAATGAGAAGTGAGAAGAGAATTAACCTAATCACCATGCAGCCTTCATGGCCAGAACACGAACAGAAGTACGACTGCCAAGACAGAGCTGTGTCTGCAAACTACAGAGGCAATTTGCCAACAAAAGCCTTATGTCATCATCGTGGTACAGTGTTCCTACAACCTTCCTCAGTAACTCCCTGTTCCAGGATCCAGGAGCACATGCAGTGACGTCAAAGATCAACATTTCCACCTAATGGACTATGGAGACTTTTAAACAATGGTAATTTATTTCCATTTCTCTAGGAAACATTATTCTTTTGTTTTCTCACGCTGTGAAGCCCTTTGTCAATGACATGACAAAGAGAGAATTTGCTAAGTTTTGTTGCTAAGTTAAGTTTTGTAATTGGTCTTTTATGCATCTTATCCCATATCTAAGAGACAACCAGTGATAACCTAGATGAGATAATACCCTGAAGAGGGTGAGCTGTTTCAACACCAGAACATTTGAGCCCTTTTCAAATTAACAAAAAGGGGAAGATGTCATAGACAGGTAAAAGAATTATAAAAGAAAGGCCTAATGAAATCAAGCCTGGCTTGCTGAATTGCCAAAGCTGCCCTGTCACTTCTTCCAAGTGCAGTTACAATTCCCATGTGAAGCTATTTTGAGAGTGAGAGTTCATTAACACAACAATCTATTCTGAGGGTGACAAACAAATGCACCTGCAACAACAAGGGATTTGACCCATGAGAACCAGTAGAAAAAATATGTAAACTAATTAAAAATACAGAAGTTTGATAGGTATGCAAAATACCATGTACATACCAATAAACTAGGTGTAAATGTATTGTCAGCCAATCAAATATGACAGTGCTTTCTGATAACCCTATAAAATATGGCCTACACAATAAAGATTTGGCTTTCTGCATGAAGAACATGGAGTCTTGGCTGATTTATTCCAAGACTTGATGACTTTTTAATACAAAATAGTGATTTTTTTAAGATCCTAAGGACTGATGGAGGAATCAGAGTAAATCCAAGTCCTTTGGCATGTGTGGAAGTGCTGTTTGAATTATCCCACACATGAGCAATGAAAGTTCACTTAAAAAGCAATTTTTTCCCCAGTGCTTTATGATTATTTGACCAATTCTACATCACCTTGGGTATGGAATCAAAGAATCATAGACTGATTTAGCTTGGGAGAGACCTTCAGGATTATGAAGTCCAACCATTAACCCAGCCCTGGCAAGGCCACCACTGCCCAAATCCCCAGGTGCCACATCCCCAGAAGGAGATAAACAGGGCTTGGTAGATTTGCAGAGTTTATCAAATCATGTGTATGGACTTCAGAGCTGCAGCCATTGGGCTTTCAAAACATCCCTAATTCCCCATGGATGATACAATATATATTACATAGGGCTGCTCTGGAATTCATATAAAAACAATAAAAGCAGATACAGTCACCTAAGAGAAGGATGGCATTTGGTTCCAGCGTTTGTTATTCAATAAAATGGAGTATAACGCCTGTCATTGCTCAGAAGTATGGCTTGTTTTTCCTCACTCCCATCCTATTCTGATAATATAGTAGTTAAATATGCAGTAACTCATCTGAGACTCATATTATTAATATTATCACCAACATCATCAGGCATGCTTCATATTAAAGTCTTCTTTGAAAAATTCTTCCTTTAAGATTCAGGCAGCTGGAAGTCTAGTCATCATTATATCATAAATATCTGTCTCCAAGGTTAGTCACACTAATGAAAGGAGTCATCTAGAAGGATGTTTTATCCATGGGAGCCTGAAAATGGCACAATACTGGTATCTAACAGAAGATAGGGAAAAGGAGGTTGTGTGTGAAATAAGAAAAATCAGCTGCCCCTGAAAACTGAAGAATAAATAGAGTTTTTTTTTTTTCTTTATGGAAGGAAGATGTTATTTTTCAGAAATTATCACTTATTTTTGTCTTCAGTGTATACCAGGATAAAACACATTATCTGCTCTGGCCGTGGTTATTTTCCTGGAAGCAGCTCCCAGCCAGCTTCAGACTGGGAAAAGTGATAGAAGCAAGAACAAATGGAAAGTACCTCAAGAATGTGTTTTCATATTTGGAGTTGGGAATGACCTTGGGTGTTGGCTGCTCCCTCTATTGTTCCCAGGGTTCAGCAGTGAGTAACGTTGACACTGCAGCATTCAGAAACAAACACACTCATTAGCCAACCTGATGAGCAGGTTTGTGGGCAGGGAACTCCACTGAGTAATGGAAGCTCGGGGTGTTGGGCTGGAAACAAGACCTGAGCTGCAGGGAACGTGTTGTGGGGTGGCTGGAACTCCCTGCTGTGGCTCTGCTGGGGTCACTGGCCTGATGGCTCCCAAAAATGGGTCTGGGCAGCTTTCCAAGCTGAAGGAAGAACTTAATCAAACAGCTCGTTGTTCCTCACCTGCTGGCCACAGGGATCTCTTTCCCTGTTCGGGTATAAAGGGAATGTCTGAGCCCACTCCGTTAAATTTTCATTTCATGAAATGGAACCTCCTGCTACAAAGGCAGGAAAGGGGCTTTGGGCCAGTCCATTAGTGCTGGTGAATAAAATTATTGTTTCTTCCTCATACCTGAGCACTACTAAAACTGCAGAGTGTTGGTGAAGCATGTGAATTCCTAGAAAAAACTCATCCAGAAAACACAGTTATTAAATATGTTAGAACACAGATCAAAACTGGGACATGCTAGGGTTTGTTAAGTTTGTTTTTACAGCCTTAGTTTAGGAGCCTTGTGGACAGAATTGCAACAGCCTTCAGTGAAATTGTTCAGTGCTGCCTTTGCCCTGCCTCCTCAGAGTCAATCAGGGTTGCTTGCTAATGGAGCATTTATCTTGTTGGAAGAGCTGGGAGATACACAAGGAGACTACAGGAAGGGGAAAGGACAATTCCATGGCTCAGAGAACCAAAGCTTGTCCAGGGTAGCTGAAGTCTGTCCTTGTCTGTGTGACAGATCTCAGGTGTGATGCCACACAGGTCACAGAACCTTTCCCAAGTGGTGACAATGTGTATGTGCCATCTGGCACTTCATTTCCAGGGGCTCTGTGTGTGAGACAGAGTCAGAAATGAACAGAACTCTCAGCAGCTCCTAACCCTGAAGCACAGGAGCCCTGGACTTATCAGGAGAAAAGTCACAGGAACTTCTGACTCAAGGGTCATCGCTGGAAATTGCTGAATCAGTTTTATTTGGTTGTCTCAATGTTAACTGAGTGTGTGTCTCACCAGTGTATGTCTCATTTATTAAAAACTGTATGAAAATTATTAAAATTTGGGAGAGTCCTTAGCAGCCCATCCCAGAGCCTTCCAGAGGAAAACATGGTAAGTAATCCATAGTGCTCTGTCAGCCTTTGGACTGCCTCTAGATACAGGGGAGCCAGTGGGAGAGATGGGACTGAGGAACACAGGCAACTCCTGCCCTTCCAGTTTTAAGGAGTGGGACAGAGCACAGACTAAACAACGAGGTTTTAGGGAATGTAACAAACTTCCCACAGCAGTGTCTCTGTGCTGATCGTTCCTTTGAAACAGGGGCTGCTCCAGTGCATTTCTGCCAGCACACATCCTAAAAACCCTTTAGAGGTGTGTCCTGCAGCCACAGGCAATGCTCAGCTTTCTGTCTGCTGATGTTTATTCTACATCCTAGCCAGCCCCTGGCATTCAGTGCAGCCAGGGGTGGAGGGGAGTTGTGCCAAGCCCTGGGTGCTCAGCTGGCAGGGGAGGGCTCACCTGTGCCATCCCTGGCAGTGACCCTGGGCACAGCTCCAGCCTGGGGATGTCCCTGCTCCTCCTCCCCACCTGCAGCTCCCTGGAAGCCCAGTCTCAGTGCACACCGAGCTGGCAGCAGCAGCCACTGCAGCTGCCCTGGTGAGGGGCTCCAGCTGGGGAGACTCCCCTGGGCTGGGCAGTGCAGATCAGTGTCCACAGCAGGAGTCCTCTGTGAACCTCTCGTTGTCCACTCTGCTGTGGGGAGCTCACAGCCTGCAAAACTCCCATGTTTTGCTTTGTTCCCCTTTATTTTTAAAGAATAACTCGATAGAAAAATCATTCTATCCACAAGTAATTATTGTGGGGTACTTGGAGACTGAGCAGATGAATTGCAAGTCAGTGATGCTCTGTCTCAATATTGCAGTACAATGGAAACACAGGCTCCTTGGCAATACTAAACTTGTCAAAATCCAGTCTGAAACTCCTGGTTTGTTTTTCTATTTGACATCTCTCTTTCTGGGTGTTACACAGAAACTCAGGGAAAAAATACTTGTGGAAAAAGGGTGAGTGAAAACTGATAAAAGGTGTTAAGCAGAGCCAGGGGAATCCCTCTGTACAAATCAGCCTTGCTCCTGTTCTTTTTCTGAGAACAAGACCACTGTCCATATGTCATGCCCTTATTTTTGTGTTAAGCAATCTATTTCTAAAACAAAAGAGGATACTGGGATAAAGACTTTCTTTAGCCACGCTCTGGATTCCCCATCTCGAATAAATTTAAACAAACTAAAATCACATCCTGTTTTTTAGAGAGTTCTCTTAAAATACAATCCAGCTTCTTTTCATTCTTATATCCTAGAAAGCCACTGCTCTAGTTTTGCACTTGGGAGTGTGACTGGGTCAGGGGAGTGATTCTATATTTGAATAATGACCAGGCAGAACCCGGTGGAGCAAGAGGTGACAGTGGCCCATGAAATCCAGAAAGTGCAAGGGGTTTGTACCTCGGAGAGCAGGGTGTGTGAATTCCAACAGATCCCATTTCAAGTTAACTCCATATTTATACTCCTGGTGCTCATCTGCTGCACCAAGAAAAGATCATCTGAAAAATGTGATCCCTGTTAAAAGCAGCTAAAAGGCTCATTCAGCTCATCAAGTGAAGCAAGCAGAAAGCTGCTGGCAGGAGCAACAACTGTATGCCTGACCTTTCCCCATTCCCCCTTTTCCCTGTCTGCACTCAGGACCAGGCTCAGGCAGTTCTGGGAGCAGTGTATTTGGAAAAAGCAAGCTATTTTTATTCACTGTGTGGTTTCTCAGCAGAGAGGTCTTCAGGAATATTTCCTTTCACGTCAATCCCTCTAAACATTTTACAGAGCAGAGTCTGTTCTGGGAAGTCAGTAAATTTGAATTCATGTTTTGAAGTTTCATCATGGCTGCGAATATAACGTGCAGAAGGCAGCCAGCAGGGCTGATGAATAAAGCAAATGCAGGCTGTGTAGCCCTGCTAAAGCTATTACCAGAGTATTTTACATTTTCTGTGCACCCAAATTAAACCCTTTACACAAGCAGAGTAATCCAAAACCATCTGGCACTAGAATTTGGGATTTCATAATGCTTTAATGCAAACCATGTGAGCAAGATGTCCACAATGTCTGTGTCAGTGGGTTGAATAAATAGAAGTGAAGAAGATGAACTTTGCAATAGCTTGGTCCAGTTTTCATGTGTCCAGTCAGTGCCTACCTTGCACCACTGGGGTTGAGCAGGGATAATCTCTGCACTGTCACCTGGCCTTGTCTGACCCCTGGCACTTCTCTGCTTCTGGACATGAAGGAAAAACTGGATCAGAGAGTAGGAGCCCAACTCTGAAGCCAGATGTACAGCTCCAGAATGAAGCTAAATAGCCACATGAGTTTTTTCCATCTTGACACTGAAGGACAATTGGGATTTGTTATATAATAGGTCATCAAAGACCTATTTGGCCCTCAGGATGGAGGAGATGCTCCATCCTCTGCCAGTGCTGTCCTGAAGTGCTTTCCAGCCTCCACTGCAGTTTAACAAGCACTGGGAACAGCAGTGACAAAGGGAACTCAGGATCCCTCAGAATTCAGGGCTCCTCTCTCCTCCTCTCAGGAGTCCCAGGGGAGATCAGGCAGCCCCTGGTTCTGTGTGAGTGTCCCAGGGCTCTCAGGAACAGGGCAGGTCACAGCCAAAGCAGCTGCTGACACATCCAGCAGGCACCAGCTCTGCCTCCCCTGGCTGCTCCTCTCCAAAACCAGCCACAGGAGGCTTTGCTGTCCCCATTTACCTCCCCAGGCTCCTTGGGGTCCCAGCCCGTGGAATTTTTATCCTTCTCTCTGTGTGGACTCTTTATTCTTCCCACACATTTTCTTTGAGGGCACTGCCAGGAGTCCCCTGCAGTGCCCACACAGTCCAGGGCCCTGGGGACAGCCCCATTCCTCAGCCATTCCTCAGTCTGGAGCTCCATGCTCTCCTGGAAGGAGGTGGATCCTAAGGAGATGCATCTCCAATGAGGAGGAATTGGGAGATGCCAGATTCCTCTTGCACTTGGATATGCACAGTATGGAATGGGCAAATCATGGAATCCCAGAATGGTTTGGGCTGTGTCAGGAAAATTAATGCACAAACACCAGAGGTTTATGTCCAAAAAGGAGACAGAGAAGTCCTTTTTGCTTTATTCCAATAAAGGGAGGGGCCATGGGACATTCCCCTGGGATCTCTCACATTTTTGGAGCACGCAGCCTCCCTTTTATCCTATTTTCCCGTCTGCATTTCCCTCTCTTTCCCCATTTCTGAGGTACTTGAGAGGCACAGACTTCCTGGAATGCCTGATACCTGAAATTCCCCTCTAATGTATAACCCTCCTTTTAATTTTTAATTCTTATACAATTCATAATTTTTCCCCGTTGCTTCTTTCATCTTTCGATATCCAGTTTCATTTATCAGCAGCCCTACAGTTTGTAAAGGCAAATAACTTTTTCCATTCATCAATCAGTGGAATCCATCCCATTGTTTCTTTTATCTCTCAGTGCTAGTCTTATCTGCAAGCAGATCCACAGCTCATTTGTAAAGACAAATTCAACATTCCTCTCAGCTGGAAGGGACCTCAAAGCCCACCCAGTGCCACCCCTGCCATGGCAGGGACATCTCCCACTGTCCCAGGCTGCTCCAGCCCCAGTGTCCAGCCTGGCCTTGGGCACTGCCAGGAATTTCTCCTTAACATCTGATCTAAACTCTTCATCAGTGGGAAGCCATTCCCCCTTGTCACTCCATCCCTTGTAAACTCTCTCCATGTTTCCTGTAGCTCCCTTCAGACACTGGAAAGGCACAATTTGGTTATCCCAGCTTCTCTTCTCCAGGTGAACAATCCCAGTTGTCTCAGCCTTTCCTCACAGGAGAGCTGCCCCAGCCTCTGACTGTCCTGCTGTCCCTGAATGGAACAGACAGCTCTGCCCTGCAGGGTGGAGCACCAGAGCAGAGGACTCACCTGGCACCAAGCCTTTCTAGACAACATTTTAAATTAAAAATCCTGGTAACAGTGCCAGTGAAATAATCACAGCAATTACATTTCTTTGGGATGGCAGGACTGAAATCCTTATGGCAATGGGAAGCCAGGAGAGCTGGAGAGGGACTGGGGACAAGGGATGGAGGGACAGGACACAGAGGGCAGGGATATTGGGATCGAATTGTTCCCTGGCAGGGTGGGCAGGGGCTGGGAAGGAATTCCCAGAGCAGCTGTGGCTGCCCCTGGATCCCTGGCAGTGCCCAAGGCCAGGCTGGACAGGGCTTGGAGCAGCTGGGACAGTGGAAGGTGTCCCTGCCATGGCAGGGGTGGCACTGGGTGGGCTTTGAGGTCCCTTCCTACCCAAACCAATCTGGGATTCTGGGATTCTATACCAGCAGCCAGTACATTATCAATTAATTATATAGTGACTTCACCAGCAATATTTACTGGTAATTTAGCAGTTACTTTATTCCAAAATGATTATAAATTCCGTTTGTCAAATGAACAACTTGGAGTATTTTGCCATTCTCTCTTTATAAAGCTGTCTTTCCATATGTTCGAGCATACAAATAACAGCCGGTTTGTCCCTGCTGCCAGGGATGGCTCGGGACAGAGAAATAAATCAGTTTTTGGGGCTGGGAATGCCCGAGTCCGCCACGAGAGGGAGGACGTGCCCTGTGCCACGCTGGAATTCCAGCAGGGAGCTCCAGCTCGCAGCAGTCACACTCGTTTACATTGAGATTCTTTTTTAAATCAGTGCAGCCAAAATCGGTGCAAGATGTTGGCTGACATTTGTAGTCGAGTGTAAGAATAGATTATTTTGGGTTGCCATAAACACATCCCAAGCTGACATAAACTAAACTAAGAGCCTTTACAAAGTGTTTATACCAGTTTCACTGGGCTGGTTGGAACCTCCGTGGGAGATGAACCAGGGGGACCTTTGTGTTTGGATAAACACTGAGCCTGAAATACACTAATTTAGCTCAGAATGGGAATGAAAACTCTGGTTTATCTTAGAAGTAAACGGTGCACTGTATTCAGCAGCAGCTTCACAGAAAGTCCTTCTTGAAGAAGAGACTCCTCATCTGTATTTAATTGTTTCTTTTTGAGTATTTTGCATTAATTTTTGTCCTTGGTTCTGCTTCCAGACAATCTCTTACCACTGGAGCATTCTGTGAATGCAGCCACACGTCTGAGGACAAGGGGGAAAAGATGTCCCAGCACTTGGCTGCTTGAGAACTTTGTGTTTAAAGCAAAATTAGCAGCAGAAGAATCTAGTGAGGATTTGTTTCAGGGATGGTGCTGAGGTTTGTTTGCTCGGGTGCAGGGGAAATCACTGCTTGGAGTGGTTCAGGTTTGGGATGTCTGGATCTGTACAAGATCTTCTGAATATTTTCCCATCCCTTGCTTCTCTTAGTTAAGATCACCTCGTTCCTCCCTTTCACACACTTCCTCCTGGGCTTTGTAATCTCCATTGCCCCAAGGAAATGCAGCTGTCATGATGGTTCACAGATCAAAATTCAGCCTTTAATGTAGCTGAGGCTTGATCCATTAACCACTTTGAAGATTATGACCAAAGCCTGTAGCTGGCATCTGAAATATGAGACTTCAGCAGGAGTTAATGAGGCCCAGGGAAGCTGCACAGCAGCTCTGCTGTCCTGAACAGGGAACTGGGGAGAGACAAAAGCAGCCAGCACTGCAGCAGGAGGGGCAGCAGGGCCAGGGAGAGCCTCAGACACTCCAAGCAAGGTAAAAAATCAGTGTCTTTAGAAGTAAGAAGGGAATTTTTGGCTACAATATTAAACAGACATAGAGAGGAGCAAAGTCTGAGTGATCAGGAGTCACTGAGAGCAGTGGGGACACAGGAGAGGCTGTCCTGAAGCAGAAGGATGCATGGTGACATTCCCAGACTGGTGCACAATGACATTCCCAGGATGCACAGGAGGAAGGCTCTGGTGATGTCCATGGCAATAATCTGATTTATGCTCCCTTGGTCCTGTCAGCTGAGAGGGGATGCAGGGAAATGACCCACACTGAGCTGGGATGGAGCACTGGCAACCCCGTGCTCAGGTCTGGGAGTTTCTTTTGAGTGAAGAAAGAGCTCCAGTTCTTAAAACTCCTGTTAAAAGTTTTCATGTTGACCAGCACAGCCCTAGAGAGCCAAAAGTGAACCTGCTGTTTTCCTGAGCTGCAGGAGAAAATGAGCAAGAAGGAGCCATCAATTAAACAGGATTCATTTCACATCAGCATAGGGAGAGTGGCTAAGATCAAGGATCCACCAGAAATAGTCCAGTAAGTTTCCACTCAATCAACATTTTCTGATAGAAAACTCAGGATATTCTGTGATTCTGTTCTGTCTGGAAAAGTTGCAGCATCTCAAATTGTTATATTTAAAGTACCAGTTACTATTTCTCCATTCCACAAATACCAAATGCTCACAATTGCTGCCTTTTTGAGTTTGTTATAATTTTAAATATGATCCTGCTGTGACCCATTGGAACAGAGCAAACAGCAGAAAATGTAAATTGACAAAACCTGGAGATTTAGACATTAGAATTATTCCATTCAGTGTATAATTCAGGCTCCCATTACAAAAATAATTTAACATTTTGTTTTCAAATACTCACCTCTACTTGTGCAAGGCAAAGTCAAGTCATTACAACTTGTGATCTTCACCAGCTGAGTAAACGTATTTCCATCTGAATAGTAAAGAAAAGAGCCTAAAAAGGAAAATAATTAGTCAAAGTTTTGTATTTTCACTTGAGTAATACATTCATGAACAACCAAATTTTTACCAGCTGGCACAGTGAAAATGGGAGATGGCCTTGTTCATACAACTAATCCCAAATTATTCTTCAGCCTTCCCCACCGAGTCAGCAGGATTCAAACAAGGCACATCCTCCCCCGACTGATAATGAGCAATTTTTCTGTGATTGGAGGAGCACTGAGCCTGAGCTTCAAGGAATTTCTTTCCAGTTCTATGCCCTAATCTGGGCAATCCTATGGATGAAGTCGGTGTCAGCTGTAGTGAATGAACTAATGAGCAGAGCTGGTGCACAGCAGGGAGTCAGTGCCAGAACAATTCCATCCCAGCCAGGCCCTCCCTGGCCTCCTGAGCAGGGCACAGCTCCCACATGACTTCCAAGAAATGAAACTCCAGTGTACAATTGGATGTGAACTGCTGGTACTTTTGGTTTAAGCAGGTGTTTATTTGGTTTTATTGTTTGCAGCTCACTGCTGGGTCAGCTGTGGCTCCGTGTGCCTGGGGAGCAAAATGGGAAAAATGCAGCTCCATTTGGCATTGTGACTTTTGGGGTTTTTTACTTCTTTAGTGGCCGAGATTTAGGTGAGAGCTGTAAATGTTTGTGTTGTTCCCCAGGCCTCAGCCCATGGGCCATGACAGAAAGGTCCTCAGGGTGATGGAGTGGGCAGCACCTGTGTCCCTAAGGCAGCACAGCCTCTGGTGCCACCAGGCTGGCTCAGCCACACAGGCTCCAAACCCTCCCCAAACCTGGGGTCCCCATACCCACTGATGGGCTGCAGCACCCCACATCCTCCCGGGCCCAGGTGCAGATTTGCTTCATGGATTGCAAGCTTTGGCTGCAGGAGCTCCCACATGTCCTTTGTGTCCTTGCAGTTGGAATGTTTTAGCCCAGAGCCAGGACATGCCAGCTCCAGCACTCCCTTCCACCACTGAGCTCAGCACTGGGACTGGGATTGCTTTGCTTTTGTTTGCTTAAGCATTAACGAGCCTTTGTGATGCAGAATTTGAGTAAAGGAGAGCAAGAGCCCTGAGAGAGCGACTGAAAGAGTGACCTCAGATCCTGAGCCCCTGCATCCCACCTGCCACAGCCATTGTTGGCTTCACTCACAGCCAGCACAGGGGTTTGCTGCTGCTTGTCTGCAGCTGCACAGAGTTTCTCAGGTGCCCCCATGCTCCTCTGCCTCTGCAGGTATTTGTTTTTAGCTGCCTGCAGATATTTTGTAGGAGAATTCCCTGCAGGGCAGCAGGGGCATTGTTAACTCTTCCTAGCCAGGCTGTAATCTGGGAGCCAGCCAGAAATCTTGGATTAATACCAGAATGTCGGTGTTTTATGCAGCAGCTCTGACAACCAAACTCTCTGGAGCATCAAGCAGGGCCCTTGGCATTCTGGATGCTGCCTGTGAGAACATTTGGGAAGTTGGCACTTGCAGGATTTGCCCTCCCTGGTGCCCTGTTTGAGCTCCAATTTGGAACTTTGCCATTTCTCATCAACTTTCAGGAGTGTTTGCAGAAGTCTGCTTGGACTGAGGGTTAGCAGCTCTTAGTGACTCTCAGATCTCCAGGACTGGCTGAGGTTCCTTTGGGAAACCTTGTCCCAGCTCATTGGGGTCAGTGCTAAGGTGACACACAGCCCTGGGGGTGGATGTCACGATTTCCCAGGGTCAGCCCTGCTGCTCTGCTCTGCACAGACCGGACCCTGCCCCTAGAACCCAAACATCTCCTTCCTCAAGGTGGTGCAGGAGCTCTCCCCTTTTGGTACCTCTGCAGGCAGCAGAGGAAGGGGCATGGCAGAAAGGAATGACCCCAAACCCCACGGGCTGAGCATCCAAAATCAGGGACTTTGTGAAGGGCACGTGGCTCTGGCTGTGAGCATTTCCCTCTGCACGGCACAGCTCAGCTGGTGCTGCTGTTTGCTCTTTGCATACACATGAAGTGTCCAGGATGTGAAATGGGGAGCACACAGAGAGGCAGGAACACCTCTCACTGCAGGACTTTTCTGGTTTAATACTGCACAAAGGTGAAAGCTTCACTCTGGTGTGGCAGCTGCCCCCAGTACTTGACCAAGGAGTGACCCTGATCTCTTCTGAAGGCACAGAACTGCCCCAGGAGCCCCAGAGCTGGGTCTGGGTCAGCAGCTGCTGTGGCTGGGTGAGACAGGAAGAGCAGGAAATGTGCAGAGCACATCAGCACCTGGCCATATCTGCCAGCTCCCTTTATATAAAAAGCCTTAGGGGTAGGTGTCATTTGGAATTCAGGCCTGGTGTGAAATAGTTCAGGCAATAAATGAGTCAGGGCTGGTGGCTCTGAGCAATCCCTGTGTCCCCACAGGTGCCTCTGGAGGAGCTGGCAGTGGCTTTGATAGCAGCTATCAGAGCCCATGGATGCTCAGCATGGGATTCAGAGCAGTGAGCTCCCTGTTCAGCATTTTCCAGGGGATTTTGGACAGCTCTGCTCTGCTCTGATAATTCCTGCCCTCAGCCCTGTGCCCAGCACACAGCCCACGCAGGGCTGGCAGCCCTGCAGGGACATTTTCCAGCTGTGACCCTGGCAGGGACACTGGGGACACTGCTTTGCCCCAGCTGCCTTTTCCTGCCCCAAGCCCAGCAGGCTCCTCCTGACCCTCCTTTGGAGATGTGGAACTGGGGCTGGTTTAACCCCTGGTGCAAACTCAGCTCTTTGCTACTGAAAACACCTGGCACAGCTGGCACACATTTCCTGGGGATCCCCCTTGGATCTGAGGAGCCTCATGAGTGGCTGCAGTGACTGGAGTCCTGCACAGAGACCCCAAGTGTCCCCATCAGAACAGAAAAGGTTTTACAGTTGCTATCACTGTCAGGAATAACAGGCTGGCACTAGCATGGAGGAATCTAAGCATTCAGAATGACCAGGCTTTTTATACCATAAATTAGTTTTCTACTCTGTTCTTTGAGCTTGGGGAAATCTCATTTTAATTAGTATTTCTTTCATTCTTTCCCAGATGTTCCATTTTTTGTATTACAAACAGCAAGGAATGAGTGAAAAAAGTTCAGGCTTTTGCACATCTGAACTCAAGAACTGCAAAAAGTTTCTATTCTCACCTGTGTACTGTTTACAGTGATGTACAACCTTCCCAACCCACAAGTGGCTTCACTTCCCACCTGCCTTTGAGGAACGTTCTGAGCAGGACACATGAGCCCCTAAAGTCACACTAAAAAAGCTCAAGGCTCTGTGGCTTTGTGTGGAATTCTCTGGCTCTGAATCTGTGCAAGCAGCCCCGTGCTGAGATGTCAGGGGTGGCTCTGAGGTGATGGCAGGGTTGGGATGTCTGACTCCAAAAAATAAATTCTCATTCTTAAGTGGTTCAATTCTTAGCTCTGAAACTTAACTGCTATTTTAATTTTGATTAGAGTTTCAAAGTGCTGCCTGAAGCAGAGCTCCTGAGCTTTTGGAGCCCTGTGCAGAGATTGGAGGCAGCCCCACCAGGAGCAGCAGGGAAATGGAGCGCTGGAGTTGTGCCAGCTGATAACAGGGATGGAGCCGGGCACTCCTCCCTCCGTGCCACATAAAACCAGCTGCCAGCACCCAGGATCCAGTTTCAACCACAAAGCACCGGGTCCTTATCAGCCCAAGGAGTGCCTTTGTTCTGCTGGCTCTGACCTGCAGCAGGAAGGCAAACTGCAGAGTTCCCTTTCCTGTGTCCAGGCATCAATGAACAGCTGGGTGAGGCTGGAGTCCCTGTTCAGCACAGGTTTCGGAAAATCCCGGTTACCTGTACTTTTCCTGCTGCCCCATGCACCTGGGATGCCCTGTTTGCTGCTCAGTGGAACATCCAGGACTCTGCTATTTGATAAATTGGGGCATTGGAGAATTCCTCCATGGTAGAGAGGCCAAACCCCAGATTTCTTTCTCACAAATCCTCATTTTAACCCAGGTGTAATTATTGGCTGGGAGGACTCTGGGGTCCTCTCTTGGTTCAGCCTCTCCAGAGCTGTTGAATTGCTCTCAGGGCAGTTTATAAATCCAAAAGTTCAACATTTCCTGCTGCACTCCTGAACTCCTGACACCTCAGCTCACCTCAAACTATCAGAATCACCAGAATTATTCAGGTCATCAGTTTTATGAGGTCAGTGGGAAAAAAAGAGGTTTTTTTCCCCAAAATGATATTACTTCTGCATTGTTTTCAGGCTCAGCCCTGTCCCAGATGTACAAAAAAGTCCAGTTTTCTATTTAGCAATATGGTGTGATTGCTCTCTTCTAAAAAAGAGATCTGGTGATCTCAGTGATGTAATGGTCATAGGGGAGGTCACTCCCCTGCTCAGATTTGGCTCCTGCTCTCCAGTGTCTCCTCTATAAAGCAATTTATGTTACATGGAGGCTTCAAGGGCGTGGGAGCCTGGTGGGAAAGGCAAACAAAATGTTAACTATTGCATCATCCTCCAATAGCCAAGTGACCAGGTACAGCGATTCTGTAAGAAATCCAGGATTTGGCTATTTTATTTTTAATTTTGTTGAGTATTAAGCTACAAGAATGAGGGCATAGGGCATATTTTAATCAATAAGGTTTGCAGTTAAGTCAACCAGAAGGTGAGAGATGTAAAAAGAGACCAGGTAGAGTGGCCTACTTTGCTTCTGAAAAAGAAATACTTAAGCACTGCAATAAACCATCTAAAATGAATTTATTTGCTTATTTTAATAGTGACATCCTTAACTGCAGGCAGTATTGTGGTTTGCTGCAGACACCCAGGCTGGTACCTGCACTCTGAAAGCACTGGCCTTCCTCTGAGCTGCATAAACAACCAGAAATCAGGCCACAAAACAAAAAGAAACCAAGTTAAAACACTGGAACATCACTCAAGAAGCAGCTCCAAGTCAGTAACAGAGTGGTATTGGTAGGAAGCTGAGCACCTTGAAAATATTCTTTGGATAAAGAATGCTTTTTTATCAGGGAACTAATTCAGGTGATTCCCCTGCACACAAAAAATTAGGTCAAAGGTAGTACAAAGTGCATGTTATTAATGAATGTTCAGTTTATGGATACATCCAGACCATGATACATAAAAAATGAGGGGCACACTTCTTGCCCTGTTTAAGGGAACACTTAGGAAAGTCAGTATTTCAGCATTTTGGCTGATGGCACAAGTGACAGGCACATTGTCAGCTGAGATCTGGAACTGCATGTAAAAAATGAGTTCATGAAACCATGGACTGAGCTGGATCTGGTCAGATTTGACAGAGGAGCAAGTTTTCTCTCCCAGTGAAATGAGAGAGAGGAGATCACAGCCTCCCCAGTCTGAAGGCAAATCCTCATATTGAAGGAATTAATGTAAAATGGTTTGGCTCTGCTTATCCTGGCACACTCAACAAAAAAAAAAAAAAAAAAAAAAAAAGAGAGAGAGAGAGAGAAGATCTTCCATAAAGCAATTAAATTAAAAAAATGAGATTGCACTTTTTTCCTGAGAGACCCCCAATGCAGATACTGCAAATCAGACTGAGTGGATACTCTCATCCCTGCTGAACAACATAATTAAAATTGCTCTCTCTGAAGTTACAGCACTGAATAAAAACCTTTGGATTTGAACTGGAATTATCCACAGTTATCTCAGTGTAACTGGCTTTAAACCCTGCCTTCTGCCCAGTACAGATTCTCAGATTAACGGTTTTTACCATGTCCAAAAAAAAGAAATAATAAATCAACAGAGCAAAGAGCAAGGTGCTTGCAAGGACATGTCAGGGCAAGTGGGAAACAATCTCTTTGTAGAGGTTGGTTGTAAATGAGCTGGTTTTTGGTGGCAGCTACATAGATTAGGGTTTGAATAAAATTCCCTTGTGTTGGAGAACAGAGCAGGATTTCTGTTTACCCTGATGCACAGGGCTCACTGTCTGCTGTACAAATATTTACATGGCAGCATCTTAAGGCTTCTTGTGTGTCCTGCACTCAGGCACTCCCTTGTCTGTATTTCTTGCTGAGAGAAATGCAGAAAGGGGAGGAATGAGTTATGACAGAAGGGTAACTCTGTGTTCCATCACCAGCACCCCCTCACATCCTGGGACATCAGCCTGCCTTCCCTGCCAGCACCAGCCCTCCTGCTCCATCCATCACCCAAAAGCACTGCCCTGCCCGTGCAGAGCTCTGCAGAAACACACAGCACACTTCACTGCACTTTCAGCAGGGAAATCCATTAAACAGGTTGTTATACATCCCCCTGTCACACTTTGGTCTCAGTGTTTAAAGGGATTGCATTGTGGCCATCCATGGAATTTCTCAGGGAATGTTCTGATGGAATTTCCCAAGCAGGACAGTGTGGTATCCCATATTTCCTATTCTGCTGCTCAGATCTGCTTTGGGGCCAGTCCAGAGGAGGCCACCAAGTCGTTCAGAGAGCTGTGAGGAAAGGCTGAGGGGTTTGGGGTGGCTCAGCCTGGAGAGGAGAAGGTTTGGGGTGACCTCAGTGTGGTTCCAGTGCCTGGAGGGAGCATGGGGCAGGATTGTTTACCAGGGCCAGGAGGGACAGGACAAAGGGGAATGGGTTTAGATGGAAAGGGATAGGTTGAGATTGGATATTGAAAACAACTCTTGGCTGTGAAGGTGGCACAGGGTGCCCAGAGCAGCTGTGGCTGCCCCTGGATCCCTGGCAGTGCCCAAGGCCAGGCTGGGCAGGGCTGTGCTCACCTTTGGGGGCTCCTTGGTGCTGGATAATCCAGAGCTCTCCCACTTGCCCAGGCACCAGCCCAGCCTCAGCACTCACTGGATTCTCTGCATTGGTCCCCTCCTCCAAGGCCTGAGGACCAAGCTGAGAGATTTCTGTGGTATTCCAGAGCTCTGTGCCAGCTGCTGTGCCAGCTCACACTCCCTGGCAGAGTCTGTGCATCCACAGTGTCAGAAACCAGAAAAATTAAAGAGCAGATCAGAAATTCCCTTAACAAATCACCATTATTCTTCTACCACTTAAATAAAGAGCAAGGCAATGGGACATGGGCAAATTGCCAGTTTTTGACTCATCATTGAACCTGAATCTGAAGCACTTTCAAGGAGGTGTCTCAGGCTGCCAGCCAGCAGCAGGAAGAGAAAGTGAGGCTTGGGGTCACCTAAGGAAAAATCTGGATGAGAAGAACAATTCTATGGCAAATTTGCATCAACTTGAAAGACCAGCAAGTTTTAGACTTCAGTTGTGCTTGATGTGATGAGGCATTGCAGCATCACAGTGGCAACAGCAGCTCCTGAGCTCTGATGTGCAGCACTGAGGGTAAATAATGTCACTTTCCTTGTGGCTCCTTTTAGCAGTTTGCTAATTTGGACAAAGAAAATGAAGGGTTCATGGGGAATGAGCAGGACCAAGGAGACCCAAGAGGAAATGTGATCCAAAGAATATCAGAAAAGCCAGAGGATGAGGACACAGGAGGGTTTTCCCAGTCTGTGCCACAGCAGAGTAGTGAAGGCAGAGCAGCTCCTGCCTCTGTGTGAGGTGGCACCAGGGACAGAACTGCTCCAGTGAGGTGAGCAGATATGGAACAATGCCACCTTTGCCAAGGAAACATGCTCAGCTTACTTCATTTGCCCAAACCAGTTTTAAGTATGCCAAAATAAAAAACCCAAACCTGTAAACTTTATGCAGTGCAGAAAACTGACAGGTCACAGTTGCTCTGTTAGGATCTCTGCTTTCAACTTGTTTTGCTCTGCATTTGTTACTCACAAAAGGGCAGAGAAAAAGCAGATTTTCAGGCAGTGTCAGTGTCACACACACTCTGGATATGCAGGAAATGCATCCTGGCAGCCCAGCATTCCTCCTCCCCACGTGGAGCTCCGTGCTGTCCCTTGCTCCATGGCCAGCCCAGTGCTTTCTGTTTTCCTTGATTTCTCCTCTTTCCTGGCAGCAAACACCAAGCCCTGCCAGGACACAGCCAAGCAGCAAAGTGCAGCAAGGCAGGATGGAGCATTCCCAGCTTTTGGAAGCTTTGCTCCCTGGAGCAGGGATGGGCAGGCTGAACACTGCAGGCCCTGCTGTGGCTCATCCCATCACCTTTGGGAAGTAAAATGCCTCCACACACTCGTGTTCTCCTCCTTGGAGCACTCACACCCTGTTGTGGACACGTTGCCCTGGTTACAGGTCCTGGGATAGTCAGGATGAACAATTTCCCAATCAGATAAATTGGCAATCCTCCACTTGGTTCACTGCTACAGGGCCAGAACAGAAAACTGAAAAGTAAGTTCAGGTAAGGTGATTCAGCCAGATTTATTCCAGTTGAACCATGTGGAAGGGAAAGGTAAAAAACCTGACAGCTGGGTAGGAGATGTGGCCTTTATTTATCTGGCCCAGCCCTGGGGGCTGCAGTTCTGTGTGTACAGAACTGAAATGTGCCCTGGGAGGTGGCAGTGACCTGCTGCCCTGTTCTTACTGATCCAGCCCAGCCAACCTTGCTGACAGCAGCCTTCCCACAGCAGCCTGCTCTGTGCATGCCTGGCCTGTTTCTAGGTTACTGCAGTGAAATATCCTGGCTTTTTCTGTGAACCCCTGCTTTTGGAAGTCAGCTCACACAGATCAGACCTCTCTGCATCTCTGATTTCTGTTTGCTCACCCCTGACCCTTCCCAGCCCTTCTCTCCCTTCTGATGAGGTTCCCCTGCCTGCTTTCCCAAGGCAGGAGATAAATTGAGGATTCAGGCTCCCAGGTTTTGCCCAGTGCCAGGGTTTGTGCTCTGTGCTGCAATTCCTGGCTCGCAGGGACTCGGCATCCAGTTACATTTGCTGGCGTCAAGCAGAGCGCTGAGAAATGCTGCAGCTAAAAATAAAAGAAACAAAAAGCACAGACCCCGAGGAGAGTGGGATGTTAAAATTCCAGGGAAACTGTAGGAAAAGCTGGAAGAGGCTCACGAGCAGCCCCAGGGGGGAAACACCAACGTTTTGGGGAGGTTTAAATTAAGCCTCTGGGTTTGCCTTTTTTTAGCCCTGTCACCCATGTGACCCTGCAGGGCTCAGCCTGTGGGTCCAGGGATTTGTGCTGGCACAAAGAATGCATTGGAGCCTTTAGGGAAGCAGAGCCATCCCCAGCTCTGCCTGGGAGCTCCTGGCCCCAGGTACACCTGGCTCAGCACTCCCAGCCCAGTCCCCTTTGGATTTCCCTGGATCCAAAGCTCCGGGATGGTGCCCCTGGGCTGGCTGGGTGTGGGAACACTGTTCTGGTGAGTCCCAAGGGCTTGGCTGGGTGGGGGAATGGGGTTTTCACAGCTTTTGTAGCACTTTTAATTGTCTGGAAGGTTCATAATGGATCTGTGAATCCAGGCTAGAGGGTCAGGATTAAATACTCACCGAACCTGCTTGCAAAGGTTAAATGGAAAAGCCCCAGTGCTATTTCTGAGGGGAGGTTTATGAAATTTTATGAAGGATTTAGTGGAAATTTCCACATTTTCTGAGCAAAAAATCAAAATCTAATACTCTTTGAAATTGTCATTTTCTATTTAAAAATGAAATAAATACAGGGATTAATGTTTACCAGGTACAAAGCTGTATTTTGAACTGTGACTGCCCTTTCCTGAAGCAGCACCGCTCCATTTCAGGCTTCCAGACTGCTTGCCTTTGCCTTGTCTGCAAAAACCCTTTCTAGATTTAATCGAAGCCTCTTTGCAGGAGCCTTTATTTCTGCCTCCTCTTTGGGTGCTTTGAAACAGCAGTGTGAAAGTGAGGTTTAAAGCAGCTGTGTGTTTGCATAACAATGAATTGTCTCCACACAGTCCTGGGGCTCCCAGAGTCCATCTGCACAGGAGCTCCTTGCATGTGGGTCAGGAGATCCCAAATCATGGCTGAGATTAATGTGCATAGAGGCCTGGGTTTTCCAAGTGTGCCACAGTTTAATCCTGGCTCTCCTTAGGGTTTTGTGAGTGCTGGGGATCACAGACTCACAGGATGAGCTGGAAAAGAGCTCCAGGATGATGTGGTTGTGCTGTGCAGAGGCAGAGCCCAGCCTGGAGCAGCCCTGCTCAGGATTGCACAGCCTGGGCTGAGCAGGGGCTCCTGCAGGGATGGAGCAGTGGCCAGACCCTGCTCTGGGCTGCAATTTGGAGATTTGCTTTGCTTCTTCACCTTGAGAGCAGCAGCTTTTTCTGGGGGAAGCTGGAGGTGATCTGCCCATAGTATGTGGGAGTCTGAAACTCACGGGGGTTTTTATTTGGATCAGAATATCTGAGCCAGGAGGGACCCCCAGGATGGTCCAGTGAAACCCCTGGCCCTGCACAGACACCCCAAATCCCCTGGGCAGGGTTATCCCCAGCACAGGGTACAATGTGTGCCACCTTCTCAGGCAGCTCCCAGCCCTGCCTGGCTGCCTTTGTGCTGCTCCATTCCTTGTTCAGCATCTTCCTCCTGGTCAAAGCTCTGTTCCACAGAAATCAGCTCAGTTTTTGTTAAAAGAGCTCCCTGGTCCAGCTCAGGTGTCTCCACACTGATTTGCTACAGCAGGTGCTGGGAACAGCTTCAAGGTGTGCAGTCAGAGCTACCAAAATCCTCTGGTTATTGGATAGAAAAACCCCACTATTGACTGAAAATCTGCAATGTTTACTGATCTCTAGATTAGCCCTGTATTGATGTGTTTTAGGCTCACCTCTCCAGCAGAATTAGAATTAGCCCTCCAAAAACCTGGGCCATTGCCACTCTTACTGCTTCCTGAAGCCATTAATTAAGGCAGCAGCTAATTTTGTATGGGATCCTTTATTTTTTGCTGTGTTTTATAGAATGATTGCTGGAGTGGGTTGGATGTGTTGCATCTTGAGTATTACTGAGGCTGGAAAGCAGCCAGAACAACCAAGGAGCAAAACTTCCAGGCAGTTTTCCATATCTGCAGTAAAGCTCCAGTCTACAGCAAAGTTATCTGAGGAATTCAGGCTGTGAACAGCAAATGGAAAAGGGAATGACACAGATATGAGGAAAAAAAAAAAACCAAAAAATGAAGTATTTTATGATTTTGGACAGCTTCCTGCAGTTATATCACTGCATTGCTATTATTCCTCAGCAAAATCAGGGTCTGCAATTGCCCTTGAGCAGCTCCACTCCAGTTCTGGTCTCTGGCAACCTGGGGAAATCCAAGTGAGCTGAGAGAGGTGGAGCAGAGATGATTCCCCACCCCATCCCATTCATTCCAGAGTGAAGTAGCCAAGCAGCAGAATGCTCTGGATATTTCCCAGCATTTTGATTACTTTGTGCCTCATCTTTGGTACAGTTTGTTGAGTATTCCATGTTTTTTTAAGAACAAGGAGACTGAGCTTACTGTGTTATGAATGTCCGAGCACATTTCAAGGGGAAAAAAAATGAAACAGCAAGACTGGAGCAGT
>VXBI01011705.1:84395-107112 GCA_013397375.1 Toxostoma redivivum
ATATATATTAGTTATATTTATATATATTATTACACTTATATATATTAGTTATATATATGTTATAATTTTATATATTTAGGGCTGTATTTTCCCCTCTAAGTTCCAAGGCCACACTGCATTTCCCTTCACTGACAGGTATCCCATATTTCCTCAGAATGTGAAGGGGAAAGGTTGGGATGGGTATTTTGGGCACTGTAAGGTGGATGACTGCAGTTAATGACTGCAGTTAATTGCTGTGGGCTCCCTGCCCTGCACACCGTGCTGGAGCCAGCACTCCCTCAGCTCCTGCTGGGTCTGGGCTCTCTTGCAGTTGATGTGGTCACTGCCTCCTGCATTTCTGAAGCCCAGATGTGACATTTTTCCCATTTTTTCCTCTGGTTTGGACTGTGCTGCCTGCCCCTTCCTGTGTCTGGGGGAACATGAGGACACTGCTGTGCTTTTCTTCCTGAGCACATCACCCCTGGGGACCCCAGTGGGGTGGGGGTGCCCAGAAAGCCCCAGAGAGGAGCAGAGCTGCCAGCAAAGCCCAAGGATGGAGCAGCACTCACTGCAGAATTCCCTCTGCACTCCCTGATCCTTGCACAAAACCCTGCTGCAGGTACACAGCTCTCCCATAAAAGCTGTGTTTGGGCTTATTTCATTTTCAGAGTGCCCTGGGAGCTGAATGAAATCCTTGTTCATTTTGATACTCAGGCTGATACTAACTTTTGCAATACCAGCAGGTTCAGTTTGACACTCAGGTTCAAGATTTGCTCATTTTGATCCCACAGGATGTCCAGGAGTCCCTGCNTTTGGACAGCTTCCTGCAGTTATATCACTGCATTGCTATTATTCCTCAGCAAAATCAGGGTCTGCAATTGCCCTTGAGCAGCTCCACTCCAGTTCTGGTCTCTGGCAACCTGGGGAAATCCAAGTGAGCTGAGAGAGGTGGAGCAGAGATGATTCCCCACCCCATCCCATTCATTCCAGAGTGAAGTAGCCAAGCAGCAGAATGCTCTGGATATTTCCCAGCATTTTGATTACTTTGTGCCTCATCTTTGGTACAGTTTGTTGAGTATTCCATGTTTTTTTAAGAACAAGGAGACTGAGCTTACTGTGTTATGAATGTCAGAGCACATTTCAAGGGGAAAAAAAATGAAACAGCAAGACTGGAGCAGTTCCACCACAGATTTCTGTGGTCTCATCCCTAAAGCCCCTCTGCTGTGATAAATAAGGATATCTTAGCTGTGGTTCTCATTTCAGAGGGCAAACCCCTCACATTCAGCCTCAGGTACATGGCCCTGGCCAGCCTGCTGCACAAACAGGAATATTTGGTGCCTGAGTTCTTTCTCTCCTTCAGCTGACAATTGAACATGGTTCCTTTTTCTGTCTTCAGTTGCTGACTTCCAAGAAACTTTAGAAAATTAATTCTTCTGGAGGCCTTGACTCATATGTCAAATATGTATGAAATTTGGAGCAAGAGATAGACTGAGCCATTACATAAGCTTCCTCTCCTTAGGAAAGCAACCTAATCAAGCTTGTTCCATAAAAACTCCCCACCCAAATGACTGGAAATGGAGGTTTTTTACAAACACAGACCTGTGCCAAACAATAGCCATCAGAACCCCTTTGCCCAGGGTCCTTTTTCTTGGCAGAGACACCTGCTTGTGTTGGACAATGGAGCACATTTTGTCCTCTGTTTTGAAAGAGGAGTTTACAAGTTAAATCTAATGTCAAGTCATATTCCCAATCCAAATCCTTAATAAGCTACCATTAATCAGGCTGGGGGAGAAAGAATAACAAAATGGAAGTGCATGAAGTTTTTTCCCCAAATGTTATATTTGAGGAAATATATATATATATTTANATATTATTACACTTATATATATTAGTTATATATATGTTATAATTTTATATATTTAGGGCTGTATTTTCCCCTCTAAGTTCCAAGGCCACACTGCATTTCCCTTCACTGACAGGTATCCCATATTTCCTCAGAATGTGAAGGGGAAAGGTTGGGATGGGTATTTTGGGCACTGTAAGGTGGATGACTGCAGTTAATGACTGCAGTTAATTGCTGTGGGCTCCCTGCCCTGCACACCGTGCTGGAGCCAGCACTCCCTCAGCTCCTGCTGGGTCTGGGCTCTCTTGCAGTTGATGTGGTCACTGCCTCCTGCATTTCTGAAGCCCAGATGTGACATTTTTCCCATTTTTTCCTCTGGTTTGGACTGTGCTGCCTGCCCCTTCCTGTGTCTGGGGGAACATGAGGACACTGCTGTGCTTTTCTTCCTGAGCACATCACCCCTGGGGACCCCAGTGGGGTGGGGGTGCCCAGAAAGCCCCAGAGAGGAGCAGAGCTGCCAGCAAAGCCCAAGGATGGAGCAGCACTCACTGCAGAATTCCCTCTGCACTCCCTGATCCTTGCACAAAACCCTGCTGCAGGTACACAGCTCTCCCATAAAAGCTGTGTTTGGGCTTATTTCATTTTCAGAGTGCCCTGGGAGCTGAATGAAATCCTTGTTCATTTTGATACTCAGGCTGATACTAACTTTTGCAATACCAGCAGGTTCAGTTTGACACTCAGGTTCAAGATTTGCTCATTTTGATCCCACAGGATGTCCAGGAGTCCCTGCTTAAAGAACCTCCTGTCTGAGGGTCCTGAGCTTGACCCCTCCTCTGAATATTTCCAGTCAGGAACCATCACTCTTTCTCCTTGCCCCAAATATTTTGTTATCCTGGTAGCAGGAAGTGTATCAGGGAGTCAAAAGAGAAATCTTTTTACTTTGGAGGCTGCAGAGAGAGAGTCCAGAATTCTGTCACAAGGTTTTATCCTATTCTATCTTGCCTCCTTAGCAAGGAGAGTATAATAATTATATAAAGAATGTGGACTTTTATACAGAACACATCCCTCTGGTGCCCAAACACTCTGGTATGTGAAATGATTGTTTGCTTAATAAAAGGAAAACAAAAAATGCAAAGTTTTGGCAAGCGCTGGCTTTGCGTGCCCCAAACGCCAGGCAGGCACCTGCACAAATATTGTTTGCATACAAATAAATCTGTGTACACAGAGGTGGGGAAGAAAAAAACACCTAAAAGCTGAACCACTCTGTAGGAGCCAAGCCCCAGCTCTCCAACTCTTACAGTATGTAATTACTGAAATAATTACTGAAGGAACTGTATTAAAGGAAAAAGGGAATAAACATTTTTAATGAACGCTGGCAGGTTCACACTTCACTGGCATTTTTAAGTCGTTGATGAATTTGAAGCAGAGTATTTTTAGCTGCACCTGTAGGTTGTTTTTGCTTTTGTAAAACATCTCCACACCCCCTCCAACCTCTCCACCTACTGTCTCCATGCTGATGGAAGCACCACACACAACCAGCTGGCTAAAACTTGAGTATCCTCCCATAAATTCCATATTGAAATTTTTTTTTTTTTTTTTGGTTAGAAAATCCGTAGTGGATTTGAAATGAACTTTGTAGTTTTGAACACTGAAAGACAGGGAAGAGTTTTAGGCACAGAAGTTTGACTGTTGAGGCAGAGAAAGCAGTGCTGCTGTGTGGATAAAGGTTATCCCAGGCTTTGGTACAAATCCTGTCCTTCCTGTGCATCCCCAAAGCCAAACTCCAGGTGCTTGGGACTGATCATTTTCCTGGTGTCACACATGGAACAAGGCAGAGACCACGATGGAAGAAGGGGCTTGGTGCCAGGATGCCAGCAGGGAGGAGTTTCTCAAAGTGAGGAAAAGGAGAGCAGTTGGCATTTTCATTTTCAGTCCCAGCCCTTTTTTTGGTTGCCACAGACCCACTGTCACCCCATGCTGATCTGCATTTCATCCTCCAGCCTCTCCACACTTTTCCATGGCCAGCTCCTTATGAACAGCAAATCTTCCCAAATGGAGGCAGTGGAGGATTCATGGCAATGCCTTTGCCTAAGTGCAAAGTGCCAAAGGCAAGAACAACCCTGATTGTGCAAAAGGGGGAACAAAAAGTGTGTCAGGCTGAAGGTGCTGCATTGCTCAGCAGCACCAGGAGCAACTGTGCCTTATTAAATCAAGTCAATACTTGCTCAATGATCAGAATCTTTTCCAGTTTCAGTCTTGTGCTGGAGCTCCACAAAGTCCTCGCTGTTCTTTCCCCCAGAGCTCACAAACCCTGCAGAAATGGAGGCAGGAGTGACCCAGAACTCTCAAACCCTGCAGAAATGGAGGCAGGAGAGATGCAGAATTCTCAAACCCTGCAGAAATGGAGGCAGGAGAGACCCAGAGCTCACAAACCCTGCAGAAATGGAGGCAGGAGTGATCCAGAGCTCACAAACCCTGCAGAAATGGAGGCAGGAGAGATGCAGAATTCTCAAACCCTGCAGAAATGGAGGCAGGAGTGATCTCCCAGCCTGGGGGTGTTATTGAAACCTGGCTGCCTGGAAATTCATCCCTCCTTGGTGATGGCAACTCCCAAGCTGAAGTCAGCTGTAGCAGATGAGGAATTCCTTGGGTGTACCAGATTCTTCATTTAGCTTTGGGCAGATAGNCCCTGCAGAAATGGAGGCAGGAGTGACCCAGAGCTCACAAACCCTGCAGAAATGGAGGCAGGAGTGATCTCCCAGCCTGGGGGTGTTATTGAAACCTGGCTGCCTGAAAATTCATCCCTCCTTGGTGATGGCAACTCCCAAGCTGAAGTCAGCTGTAGCAGATGAGGAATTCCTTGGGTGTACCAGATTCTTCATTTAGCTTTGGGCAGATAGCAGCAGAAATTACAGGTTAGTGAGCCAGTTCAAAGGGGAAAAATCCCAGGGCAATTAGAGAGCCCTTCATGAGCAGGAGATGAATTCCTGCCAGGCTGCATTCTGGGATGCTGGCACCAGCTCCAGGGCCAGCAGATGACATCCAGAACAAGTGCAAGGCTTTGATTTTGAAATGATACACATAAATATATATACACACACATATAGATATATTTTATCTGAGGGAAGATTATAATCGTTGTTTAATCAAAGGTGAAATTTTCAAGGTGCAGAAGGAACTCTGCTCCTCAGATTATATATTAAAGCTGGATATACATTTCTAAATCTTGTTTTGTTGTCTCAAAAGGTGGATATGTTTTTACTTTTACTTACAGTATATAATATATTGGTGAATATGAAAATATATGGTTGTTGTCCCGAGAAAGCCATTTAATGTATGATAAATTGGTGCTGTGTTAGTTGTGAAAAGCATTTAAATACCACAGTTCATTTTATACACGGACTGGAGACAGCTCCAGCCCTTCGTGTGGAAACACAAGGTAGGCAAGAGACCCTTGGGACAGTTTTGTGTCCCTTTTGAAGGCATTCTGCTCACAGGATAAATAAATAAATAGAGCTCAGAACTAAGCAGATATTGGAGCTTATGCTGAGCAGCCAGAACTGGGGAATTTACCCAGCCCCTGCAGTTAACTGACACACCAGGGGATGTGCAGTGGCTGTTTCAGCTCTTCCCCTGCCCAAAGGAACTCCTTCCACCAAAGTTCCCACCCTGCACTGAGGGGCTGCTGCTATGGGAGTGTATGGGCACCTGGAAGAGGAATTCTTGCAGCAATTTTATTCCTGAGAAAACACTACTAGATTGCATTACAGGAGTCAATGTTCCTATGTGCTGAGATTAAAAAAAACCCCAACAATAGATTTGATAATAATTCCTTTCTCCTAATTCAACTGAAGGCACCAGTGTCTGAAAGGCTACTAAAATGATCAAATTCATTATATGTACTTTATTATTAATTTATTATTCTTAGGTTTTCACAGGATTGAGTTCTCTCAGAGGAGTTCAGATCAGTCTAGAACCAGACCAGTGCAGTTTTTTGTATGTGAGTGAATGAAGGAAAATCCTTTCTCTGTCCTATCCACACAAACCTTTCTGTGAGGACACTCCAGTCCCCAGGGCTCTGGGATCCACTGGGGCACTCAAAGTGTCCTGCTCCTGTGTTATTCCCACAAAGCTGCTCCTTTTCCCTGCACATCTGCAGCCAAGGGATGCAGGAGTGACTTGAGCATCTGCTGGGGGAAGTGGCTCAGTCTGAAGGAAGAGTTTCCCCTGGCTACAAAAGCCAGGCTGGCAATAGCTACCTCTGATTATAATATAATATAATATAATGTAATGTAATGTAGTATAATATAATATAATATAATATAATATAACATAATGTAATATATAATATCTACCTCTGCAGACAGGCAGCCCTCAATTTCAAAATGCAGTTGAGAGTGTCCTGCCCTGCTGGTTAATGCCATGCCCACTTGCCAGGAGCAGCTCAGTGTGGAGCTGTGAAAAACAACCCCAAACCTGACTGAATTCCCCCCAGCCTCCCACCTCAGCCTCCCTGCCAGCTTCCTGGCCTTAATCCCTCTCCCATCCTGCCAGCCTCCCACTGTTTTCCAGCACCTTTGTGAATCTGGTTTCTGTCACAGGCTTTGCATTTGGATTCCTTCACCCATTGCCAAAAATCCCACAGTCCTTTCCTCAAATCCTCAAAATGCCAGCAGAATGCTTTGCTTACTTTTCCTGGTTCCTTCTTTGGCCCAATTCTACAAACACAGAGCTGAAGGAATGCAGTGACAGCCTCAGCTCTGCCAGGAGAATTCAAATCAATATTGGTTCAGGAGCTGATGGAACTGTGGATGAGCAGATGCCACTCCAGTTCAAAATTGATGTGCTAACAAGGACTTGTGGGAAATTCATTATTTCACCAAAGAATTACTCAAATTCTTGAGTGCAGGCTAATGAAGAACCACTGGTACACAAAGTTTTACACAGTTAGGTCTTAATCAGAAACTTGTGCAATGTTTTTTATAGCATTGTCCAGATTCAGATGTGGCTGTTCTGCCACTTTTGTTAAGATTAAATAGATGCCATGGCACAGAACAAACACTGATATCTGATCAGGAGCACTGGAAATGAAGTGATTACTGACTAAAGTGTTTATTTATGGACAAAGATACCAGAGATGAACCATGGAGTCAGCAGGACCATCATTCTCTGGTACAGCTGAAATGAATCCTTGGTGTGAAATTAATTCTTCACACTAATACTTCTTATCCAGTGCCTGCCTCTCTTCCTATTTTCCACACCTTTGTATTATAAACTATCAATTTATGTGAAAAATGTCCCTTGATGTATTGCTCTGTGCCCCTTTGATTGTGGCAGACTGCTCCAAATCCCACTTTGTGCATCCTGCACCTCCAAATGGGAGTGGATGCACACTCAGCAGAGCCATTCTGACATCAAAAGGCAGTTTTTCATTCTCCTGGTTTCAATTACACACTAAATACTGAGATTATAAAAAGATATGATCTCATTGCTGAAGTGTCTCCAACCACCAGTGGACTGAAATTGTTCTTATTCAACAAGCAAAATGCAGCATTTCACAGCTCTTCTGAACATGGCTGTGGAACTCTTAATTCAATATTAGTACTTGTAGACCTCTATTGTGCTGGATTTTAGAAAGGCCAGAGGGGAAATGAAAATATATTGGCCATGTTAGCAGAGGTGTGGTGGTGCCTCTTCTCTGCTCTAGGAATGAGACACAGGATGTTCAAGTCAGGAGGGAAAATTATTGAAAAATTGGGAATTTATGGTTCTTGTCTTGTCCACAGTCACCTTTGTACAAATGGTGACCAGAGAGCATCCAAGAAAAATGTATTTCCCAAATCTTAGGGTCAGTACGATTGCCCAGAGACTGAACTAAGCAGTAAATTCCTGAATTAGCAGTAATTCCTGAACTGTTCCTACATCACCAGCATGAGAGCTGTTCAGATGCTGCCCTGCAGTCACTCTTGGAGGGTGTTTCAACACTCCCAGCAGAGCCTCCCTGTGTGGAGGCACCTCTGCTTTGATCTTGTTCCATCTCGAGGTCAATAAAACTCACTGGAGTCATCTCCAGCAGAAATACATGGAGCATTAGGGATAATAACACCTATTATTGACATATGAATATTACATATTAATTATATTGACATATTAATACTGACATATTCATATTATATACATTAAAGCTGCTTCCTAGGTTGCCACTCATGATAACTGTTGCTTTAACTTCATCTCCCTGTACCAAACAGGGCAGGGCCATTTTGTGATCACATCTCTTGCAATGGAGCAGAAATTGTAGCATTCAACTGCAAAAAAGCCTCTTTGTGTATCTGGTTTGAAGTGAGCACAAAGATAACACAAAACGTTCAGATTCCTCTAATTTCAGTGCTCAGAGTCCCATAAATTATCACTTGATGGGCCTTTAAGATTCAGCTTCAGTGGAATTTATTGGGCAATATCAAAAGCAAGCAAACAGGTTGAGAATGAAACCCAGCTTCCAATCTAAGGGTAGTGTTCCATGCTGAATTGTCCACAGAAATTGTAATTGCTTTCTAGCAGGAAGCAGAAGATGTTAAATCTCTTTCAGAAGTAGAAATTAGTCATGCACAGATCAAGATCTATTCATATGCAAAGACCACTCATCAATAAATTGCAGCTGCCTGAAAATAACTGCAAGCCAGTGGAGAATGTTTCTGTGTATTTGTCAAGTTAATTACTTACATAAAATTGCATCTGTTGGATGACACTGATGAAGCTCATGATTTTCAAATATTTCCTTGGCCTACAGAGTGATTACTCAAAAAGTATTTCTTCAGAAAAAGAACTCATCAAGGATCCTTTTGACAAAACGCTTTTCATTGGAAAACAAAATTCACACCCAGTTTTGCATGGAAAGTTCAAAGTTCTGCATGGAAACCAATTTATTTATTTTGGTGAAGCTTTTGTCAGGAAAGGTCTCAGAGTTCTAATGCAAAGTTTCTGGTTTGGATGAGGCAAATGTGCCTTCATTCCAAATGATCACATAGTCCAGCCAATTGTTCGGAACAAAGAAGTTCCAGGATTGTGCTCCTATTTTTGTGTGTTTATACAAAGTGAACCAGTTCCATCAGGAGAGACTTAAAGACAAAAAAAAGAAAAAATAAAAACCAGCGTGCAGAGGTGTGGGAGCTGCCCTGAGTGGCTCTTCAGAGCTCCTCACCCAAAGCCCAGATCCAGGGACCTGTGGAAAACTCACAGCAGAACTGCAGGCTCACCTCAGCCTTTCCAGCCCAGTGCCACCAAACCCTGTGACTTCCTTGGGTCATGAGAGGATGGGCCTTGGTCTTGAGAGGATTTGAGAAGTTCCAGCTGCTCTGGGGATTTCAGCTGGCTCAGAACAGACAGGACCCCTGTGAAATGCTGATTTCCTCCTGGCTGCACACTGCAAGCAGCAGCAAGGCTGGCACAGAACAGAATAAGCCAGAGTGAAATTCGGGGTGCTGAAAGAGCTCTTGAATTTGAACTGAGAGTGGTGGTCATAACCTGAGATATCCCCTTACCTTCACAAACAGGACTAAACAGGATTATCTGGTTTTATTTTCTCACAGTTCTGATTTGATGCTTGGAAGCTCCAGGTGTACAATACAATAAGATAATCCCTGCTTTTATTTCTTGCTACTTCACACTTTTCCCCAGCTGGTTCCCGCTGTCACTAACAAAGTCATTCTGCCATTCTTGGAAATCTCTTCATTGCTTTTAACTTAATCTCAGAGCCAGTAAAACATTAAAGATCTGCTAATTTCAATTACTCCCTTGAGTGACTTGGCTAAGTAGTTTCTGGTAGAGCCACAATTTGAGCCCTTCACTGCTTTAAATCCTTTGTAATTGTTGCTCATTATCATCTAAAATTTGCCATGGTGTTGTTGTGTATATTTTTATTGTGCATTCTATCTTAAAACCACATTATTTCCTTATTAACACGTAGCCCTATGAAGAGAATTAAGTGGCATAAAGCATCACACTTGAATATTCAGGTAGTCTAGCATAGAAACCTGGGATGGATGGAGCTGGATAATGAGAATACCTTCAGCAGGCAGGAGCTGGGACAGGTTCCACAGCCAAACGAGGCTGTTGTGAACTCCTCACTGCTGCTGTGATGTGGGGCAAAGGCAGAGTCCATTTATGGGCTGACTGAAATTCAAGACCAGTTCTAAAAGATGGACCTGGCAAGTCATGTTCAGCTCAGAGCAGAGCCACTTTGTTGTTTTTTTTTTTTTTCATAAAGCACATTCTAAAACTTTTTCTGGCCATATTCCATGCTGGAAGGAGCAGTGCTTCTCTCATGTGGTTAGAAATACCCACTTGGCCAATGATCTCATGCAGCAGGGCTATGGAATGATGCTCTTTGCTGCCATCAGTGATTAACACACTGCATCCAGCTATTAATTATCTTTAACCAGCTCAGCACTCTGGTCTTTTCCAGTGTATTCTAATGGAAATCTCAAAAGTTGTATTTTTTTATTATCTTTAACCACTCACAGCTCAGCACTCTGTTTTTTTTCCAGCCTATCCTAATAGAAATCTCAAAAGTTGTATTTTCTTTCTAGCTCACTTAGAAATGGTTTAGGAGTACATTTTTAATAAAGGCTCTTTGAAATACTTCAGATTTTGGAAAACCTTGTCCTGGAGCACGTTACAGTGTGAGTGCAGGCTGGCCAGGCTGAAATGGCCCCACTGCTCTGTGCTGCATCCTGATTGCCTGGGTGCCTTTATTTCCAAGGACATAGAGAGGAAATAAAAACTCATCTGTGTTAGAGAAGCCATGAAGGGCCTTCCTGAGGGCAGGACCTCAGAGTGGGCCTGGACACTCCACATCCATTCCCTCCAGGAACAGAAGGAATTAAGAAGCTTTGTGATGATGCATTTAATCAGAAATAAAGGTGTTCCCATCCCTTCCATGCTGTGATTTCTCTGTTCTGCCACAGGACACTGGTGGAGCTTTGGAGGGCACAGCTGAACTTCCCTGACCTGGGCCACTGCCCTTTTTTGTTGCTTTGTGCTTTTTCCTAGAGCCTGGCTGAATATAAATTTTTCAGTTTAAAAAAAGCAAGGATTTATTCCACATTCACATGACATCACTCCATGTGACTCCTTGGGGGGTTATTTTTGTAGCCTGTGGTGATATCACTGAGTTCCTAGAATCAGGCTGATAAATTTTAGCACTGAACATTTATTTAGTTGGGGAACTTCTGTATTTTTTTTCTTTTTTTACTACAGAGTTCCTTATTTTACTTCTCTTTTAAGTCTGGCTTTCTGTAAACTGTCTGTTGGGTTGAGTCTGCTGTTCTCTCCACAACACCTGCATGGGAAAATGTTATTTCTCTTTCCTCTCCCATCCTCTCTCTCTTTTTTGTTCCTTAATTTTATTTATTTGTGAGAAATCTGGGATGACAACCCTGTGTGTTTTAAACTTGCTTTTTAAAAACATGTTGCACACTTTCATGGGGCTTTGTGTTGCCAAGCTCTGTGTAAACAAAACCTCTGAGTTCAACATCTTTTTATAAACTCCGTGCACCTTTATTCCAGAATTAGCACTCCAAAAGTTTCTTTAGGATTTACCTGTCAAGGATTTTCAAGTTATTTATAGAATTTTTGTGAACACAGCACAGCTTTTTAACCCTTCACATTAAACCACGTGGGTTTTCTGCTGTACTGTCAAAACTGCTCCAAGTACTGCTCTGTCATACTGGCATTTTTTCTGTGTTGGAGAAACAATCTCTGTTTATCTTACTTAATTAATCAAAGGTCAAGCATGGCAAAATGTGCTCTCCAGGATTTTGGGAGGGAACAAGAGCATCACTAAAGCTGAGCCATAATTATTTTGGAAATCCTAGGCTGTCCTGGCTTAGCAGATCCAGATTCCAACAGCTATGGAACATTTGAGAACAGATCTGCCTCTAAATCTCATGTCCTAAATACTTCTCAAATTAGGAGGTGCACAAGTAATGTATATTAATAACACATTACTTATTTTTCAATAATAGATTATTGATTTTATCAATCTCTGTCTGCATTTTGAAGGGATAAAATGCTTGCAGGTTGTTCAGAGACTCAACATAATCTAAAGATTTTTATTAAAAAAATAACTAAAGAGATTTTCCCCTCCAAATCTAAACAGGATAAACTAAGAGCAATATTAGCTGCCCAGAAGTAATTTGTCACAGTGTAAATTGTTTCTAAATGACAATTTAAAGGCTCTTGGCTCTGGTATTTCAATTATAAAATCATAGTAAGCTGCACACACATCCCATATGGCAATTTAGAGATATCATAAAAGAATTTCAAATGCCTAGAAATAGAAAATCAGCCTCCAATTCAGGAAAACCTTTCATCCATTGTGACAACACTGGAGGTCACAGTGGGAGAAAATACACAAAATTTTGTGTTTGCATGCAGCTCCCTTCCTGCTCAGCTGTCACTGGATTTGCCATGCTTTGATAGAGAACATCTACAAATACCCAGCACAGCCCCTGTTTGCTGAGTTTCTCCATTTCTTACTCAAATCTTCTCAGTCCCCACAGGATGACTGCACAGGCATGTGAGGGGTGCTTGTCTTATGAAAATAACTTTATTTTCTCTCATCCTTTTCCCTCCCCAGCTGAAGAGTCCTAATGCCTTTAGTTGTTTCTCATGCAGGAGCTGGTTTATATCTCTCCAAATTCCTGGTGCTCTTTTCTGTTCCTCCTAACTGTGTTACACATAAATGGAACAAACCTCCGTGCTGTGTTCTACATGTGGGTACATCCTTAAATTCTACAATTTCAGTAAATACTCTCTTCTGTTTTGCTGTCAGCTCTCTGCCATCCTAAGCTGCTGATGTTGTTTCTTGTTTTAACCATTGCTGAGCACTCAGTGGCATTTTTAGGGAGCTTTCCAGTAAATCCCACCTGTCTGTATCTGATTGACAAGAGCTAAACCAGGACCCCTGACTGATAACACACACAAACACACAATTTAGGTTTTTTCCCAGATTCTTGCTTTGCATCCACTTTCATAAGGTGTCATCAACAACATCATCATCTAATATTGCACTTTTTCAGTGTCTGTGTTTCAGTCTCAACTATCTTGAAAATTTTGTTTATCAGCAAATTTTCTTGCCTTCCAATTTACTCCTGCTGTTATTTTTTATAACATTTTGAAGAAGTCACATGGGCTTTCTTCAAACCAGCTAATACCTGTGGCAGGTAAAATAATTATAATGTATATGGAATTTTGAACAATAGATTAAAAAATCATGAATGTCTCCAGCTCTGAGCGCACGTAAGGATATTGCTGCTCATGTGAGTGTGATAAACAGCTGAGTAAGCAGGGCTGGCCTTTGAGATCCACTTTGCATATGCAAAAGCTGCTCTTTGTGGGATCAGTTTCCAGCTGCTCAGGCTGCAGGTTCCCAGCCAAGAACTCGGCTCCATGGGCTGCTGCCAAATGGGGAGATTCCAGTCCCTGCACACCTCAGCCTTGCTCAGGGAGCGCTCTGGGATGTGTTAGTCAGGAAAAAGAAATAAAAAATAAACCCTGACTCAGGGTTGTGAGTGCTGCTCCAGGGTGAGAGGGGCAGAGGGGCTGCAAGGGGAAAAGGGGCCGTGCCTTTGGCATTCTTTGGATTTTTATAGCCTTGGCAAGTCTTCTTTTACAAAATACTATCTTTGCTACGTTGTTATTTTTTGAAAGCCTGCCCAGGTTTCTGCAGCAGCAGAACAATCCCATTTACTCAGGAAATAATTACAGTTCTATGTACTGTTAAACTGCACCTCAGCCCTAAAGCAGAGCACTGCTCCTTCTTTATTCACAGAGGAAAAGATGAGGTTCAGAGAATTTAACCAAACCCTGCTTTTCTCCGTGTTGTCTTGACCAAATCTTGCTTTTCACACTGCAAGTGCAGCCTGAGCCTTTGACAAATCCATGAATGCTTGTCAGACTGGACTGCTGTGAGACATCACCTGTCAGCAGGCTCCACTCACACTGCTCGTGCTTGTGCCTGGAAATTAAGCCAAAAAATTAAAAGTTCTCTAAGGAAACATGAAGCCTGAGTCAGTTAATCTGCGTGAGTCTAGAAGAATTACTCATTAAACGTTTTTAGCTGGATGCTGTGGCTCTCAGGAGGGATCCCCAGCTCCTGGGTGGCAGCAGCTCTGGCAGGGCAGGGGCTGGGGCTGGGGCAGACACTGATCCTGTGCCTGATAGCAGCGGGATGTTTGTTTATACTGGGAATATCAACGAGGAAATCTGAATAACAACTTCAGGGGAAGCTTGAAAATCCAGCAGTTGGGGCTGAGAGGAGGAACACGGTGGAACTGAAATAACTGCATGGCACAGTTATGGAGGGATGCTTCACACTGCCTTTCCTAAGGACAGCCATTAATTTGGAAATGCTAATGAACAGCAGGGCTGTTATGCCTTGTAGTGAATAGTTGTGGTAAGAATGGTATTTATAGGGCTGATTGCTTTGAAAGTTTGCTGCTGCATGAAGTTACTGTGAAAGGATGATTCTGTGTTCTTGCCTCCTGTGATAAAAGTTTTCTTGGAACTGTTGTTCCTTCAATGGGGAACACGGTATTGAATGGAAAACTACCCATTTTCATAAGAAAATAATTCTTAATTTCAATAGCCTGCATAAAGGATTATTTACAATGCAGTTCAACTTTGGCTACCTAGGATTTTATATCCTTGTCAAGTCTTTTCCAAAATAATATTTTCAATAATTCTTATTTTTTGAAAGCCTGCCCAGGTTTCTGCTGCAGCAGAACAATTCCATTTACTCAGGATTAGTGAATTCTACAATACCAGCTACTTCCAGCCCAAAAACTGCAAAGTAAAGGTAATTAGGACATGGTGGCTCTTTGCCAAATTCCAAAGCAGCCTTGCTTGGCAATCATCATCCCTGCTGGTTCATGTGAGTTGTTCCACAGCAGTTCCACTTTCCTCAAGGAAAAGTGATTTTATAGAAAGGGAGGCTGAGCAATTCCTACCTCTTGCCTATTTTATTATTTATTGTTCCATATCACCACACAGCAGTGGCATATTTTGTGTAAATTCTTTCCATTACTCACAAAGCCACACAAACAGCTCGAAGCTTTCCTCAGAGAATTCTTCACTTCCTGCAAAAACAAGTAACAAAAAGCTACCAGGAAAAGTAACCAAAGACTTCTAATCACTTGAGTCTATTTCCTATCCCTGAGAGAAACCAGGATTTTCCACCTGCTTAAGTTAAACACTCAAGTGAATTACATTATATTTAACTAAATAAATCCATGGTATTTTATTGTGTCAAATATGAGAATGGATCCTATTTGTTATCCTTACTCAAAGACTTCCAAGGATTGCTCCAGAAATGGTAATTCCTTTTGAGTTGCTCTGTTTTATACAATCTCAATAATATACTTTACTCTGATTGAACTAAAAATCTGAATTTAGGCATTTGGTTATAATGGAAATATCCTGAGCTCTCCTGGTATAAACAAAGCAGAGGTGAAAAATTATTTTATAATATATTTAATGCAGAATAATACATATAGTGTATTATATATTTGAAAAATTATTAAATTTGCATATAAATTATGCCGTTTTAATTTTGAATAAAACTATGGCTATAACCATCAATACTTCTTTAAGAATAAGTGCAGTTGACTGTTATCAAAAGATAAATGAAGAGGGAGAGGGGGAAAAAAGAAGGTAAATAATTTTGCTTGCATTCTTGTCAGCCAAGAGCGTGATCCTACTTGAAAACTTGACACATCAAAATCCATTTCTTGTGGAAATAAATGATTGCTTTGAATGGAATGCTTCACCCAAAAATTTAGCTAAAATAGGTAATTTTGAAGTCTGAAAGCTACAAGAAGTTAGATAATTTACCCAGAGGGTGCTGGGGGCAGAGCATCTGAAGATTGCCTGCACCAACATAAGATATTTTTGGTTACGCTGTTCCTTATTTACAAGGATAAGGTTTTCACAAGAGAAGGAGAAAACCCAGCCTGGTTTATTTTCAAAAGACAGCCTTGAGAGAGGTGAATCTGTCAGGTGTGTCCTGGGGAGATGTCTCAGATGGAAATAATGCCTTGGAGTTTCACCCTCCCTGGCTTTTCTGCAATTGCAGAAGCAGCAGAGAGCCCCAGTGCCTGTGAGCCTGCAGCAACACTGCTCAGAATCCAGGAGATAGCACAGAATCCATGGCAGGACTGAAATGGGGGATGCTCAAGTCATCAAACCCCAAGCTGGAATTATAAGTAAATGCATTATTACATACTAACAACAAAATATTGCTGTTCCTTTCCATCCATTCCACTTTGCATGTGGTAAGGGGGGGAAAATAACCTTTTCATTTCCTGTCTAGAATTTAGTATGTGAACATAGAATCAGTTATTCCGAGTTACAAATACTTGCTGCATGAAAAGCAAAGGCTTTAGCTTGCTTTAGATTTTGCTTTTGTGGTATTTCTTTGGCCTGGTATTCTGGTATTTCTTCTTTCATTTGATTTCAAATCAAATGGATGTCTCAGCAATGATGTTCCAGCAGTTACTCAAGCCCTTGTGTCACAGTTCCATTTCTGTGGAGGGCAGAAGAAAGCCTTGCATAATTTGTTGTAATACAAAGCTTCTGTCTCCACCAGAAATAGGCTTGAAGGTGAGGAATGTCTGAATAAATGAATGTGAATACCTGTGAGTATTAGATGTGTATCTCCAAAGTATTAAAAATACTCAGGTACAAGCAGACATGTCCACACTCATTTCTGTGCAGTTGCTGAGAGATGGAACAAATCTCCTAACACAGCACACTGGGCTCCTGCTCTGGGCTCCAGCAGGAGACTTGTATGTTTGCATTCCTTTGGCCTGATGTCTTTGCTAATTACTGCTCAAGTAATTTACTTGTTTTGCTCATAGCATTGTTTTCGGTTTTTTATTATCTTGCAAAAAGAAATTACAAAAGAAGTTTGTTCAAAAATAAGACCAAAGTGAACATCATCATTCATTTAACCAGAGTTGACTTTTCTCTTGAAGCAGAAGTATATCCTGATATATATAATCAACCTGGTTACCACTGGCCAGTCTGAGAAATGAATATGCAACAGCAAAAAAGTCCTTAACAAATGAAACATCTGACAACAACATCCCCCACCTTTATAATCAGACACCAAGTGAGCCATATACATATGCAAGTTTTTTAAAAAAAGCATAGCCACACTGGTGTATCATGTTGGAGCTTCCCAGGGGGAAATCTCCTGATGCCTTGTGCTGTGACAGAGCAGTGCTGATCCCTGGGAAGGATCAGCATCAGCCCAGAGTGAAATTTCCCCCTGTGAGCTCTGGAATGTTCCATGCCTTGGACACAAGAGCTTGCCCTTGAAAACCCCCAGCCCCCAGCAGCTGCAGGACCCAAACCCTGCCCTGCTGGTTTCCATGGGGCACTGCTGCTGAAGGTAGGTGCCTGCAATGTGATTTTTAATTGTCCTGGCCCTCCAAGCTCAAGTTGCTCTGGGAGGACAAGAATCAAAGGCTGGCTGCAGCAGGGGTGTATCACCAAAAGTAACGCAGCCTTTGATCACCTATCTTTGTTTATCCACATGTTTGAGATGAACTTGAAAGACAATGGATAAATAGGCTGGAGCTGAAAGCCAGACAGCTTTTTTTTCGTATTTTACATTGCTTTTTGTACCAGAATCCAGTTAATGAGAGTTGCATTTCTCTTAGTGCAGGAATGCAGCACATGGCTAAAATGGACTTTTGTCTCAGGGCTGCCTGCATGAACCTTTGAGTGATGCAGGTATTTATGACTTTATACCACATGTTAATTAGCATGCGTTATCTGGGAATAGCAGAGCTGCAGAGCAGTGGGATGGATTCACTGGCTGCTCTGGGTTTCCTTGTCTCTGGAATCTGCCTTTGATAAAAGCTGAGAGTGATGTGAGCGGGGCAGGAGTGAGGCTTTCTGTACAAGCACATCACAGTGAGAGCAGGTTTCTCACCAGAACTATAAAAAAACCACTTGGGCTTTTTGATGAAGAAACAGAACAAAAAATGATTGTGAAGAGATAAAGGAACGTTTGTGTGTTTTTGAGCTACAGTCTGATACCAGCCTGTCTTACCTGTCACTACTCATTCCATACTCACAGAAAAATGAAATTTTGCTGTCATCCTCTCTATGTTATTACAATGAACAGCTGTAATTCTGCTTGGAGAGAAACTAAGTATTGAGTGGAGTTCAGTGGCCATGAGAAATTGTCAATGCACAGTTTAATGTCACATTAAATCAGATGATAAATCCTTTCTGTAGCTCTCTATCAGGTGTAATTGCTCTGCTGCAGAAGAGGTTTTTATGATATGTTCAGGCTGGGTTCTAAAAATGTTTGTTTAGGAAAGAGCTATTTATGCTTTGTTATTTTTAAACTGTAGTACCTAGCTCTGAAGAGATTTTGTTGTGGTTAGACTTTTTCAGAAAGTCAAAATAAACCAAATAAACCAGTCTGGTTAGGTTTCAAAAATAGAATACACGTGTAAATCAAAGTGCTGTATTTATTGTCTCTGCAGCAGGAATGACTGCTCGAATAGACACAAATTATAACCTAGATTTTTAATTTTTTAAAAAATTGTCCTCTTTTTGGAGCTCAAATAATGTTTATTCAGACTGAATTTCTATTCCCTGTGCAGGTGGCACTCATCAGTTCACCAATCTCCACATTAAATTTACAAAACATTATTCTAGAATTACTTTTATGCTTTGATATTATCAGTGTCCAGTGCTATCCCAACTCACCTGGTGCATTTGTCTTGTGCTCTTTGAAACTTCCTATGTTCTGAAAGGAGATTTACCCAGACTCTCAATCCTTCCCAAAATTATTTGGAATTTAACTACTATTCCTCCAACACATTTCCAGCTATGGGGAAAAACCAGTTATAGTCACCTGTCAGATACAACAGAGAGCACTGTGAAGCCATGTGGCTTTAGGGATATTTTCTTTTTGTTTTTTGGTTTTTTTTTTTTTTTAATCTGTGCAAATAAAAGGGCACCAAGGTGTGGAGCAGCAGGACTCAGAGGATTGGCTGTGTCCTGGGGGAGAATTGTCTGTGAGCAGAGCTGCACTTGGCAGCTCAGGTTTCACAGCTCTGAGCAGCATTCTTGCACACCACAGCTCTTTGTCACACCAGGAGAAAGTTCAGTCTTGGGCATAAGCACTGCAAATGGGAAATTTGGAAATTTCTGAAATTCAGGAAAGCCACTGAGCTCAGCCTGTCCAGAGGAGAGTCTGACAGAGCTGCCTGGGGCAGTGCAGTGCCTTGAATTTCCCTAGAAGCAAATTGCATGGCACTGAAATTGGAGAGGCAGCAATGCTGCACTGCCCAGAGCCAGGCCAGGGACACTGGAAACTGCTGCAGAGCTCCTGGAAAATTCTAAGAATCTTTTGTGTAAGATTATCAGTGAGGAAGGGCCAATATAACTTTATTTTTTTCAGTAGGAGATTGATGTTTACTGTTTATAGAGCTGCACTCTCAGAATAATTTAATTATTTCAAGGCTTAATGAAAAGCTGTTTCAATTTATACTCTGTTCTCACACAAACTGGTATTGAAAATCTACATCATTGATGTAGATCCAACATATTTATTGTTAATTTTATAGAAAGAAACCAAGAACCATATAAGTATGAATACCTAATAGATTATAGTGAAGAGATTTTCATGTGGAAGAGAGAGGTTTGGCTCCAAGATTTGGCTGAAAAGCTGCTGGACAGGGTGAGAAAGGCATGCACTGTAACCAGCCCAACAGCAATCACCTTTGGCTGGATATGGATAAAGTAAAAAATGGACAATTTCTTCAGGACAAAGCAACAAAAATAATGCTTTTCATTCCAGCAAAATAAATTTACTGCACTGTTAATAGCTTCATATATAAGGTGACCCATTGTTGTAAGGTAATTTATGCAATTTAAATTCTCAGTGCATAAAAAACCCAAACTAAAAATTATATTTCCACTCCTTTGAACACTTTAGTGACACAGGGAAATAATAAAGCCTTTCAGTTGGATGATAAAATATAAATAGTTTATGCATCATCATACAAATAAGAGATGCCTTATTTGGCTTCTCTTTTAGGTTGCTAATGCTTGATTTGTTCAAGACCACTTTCTTCATAGTCTCTGTATGCTGGACTTCTTTTGTATCTAACTTGACTTCAAGTTTTTCCTAAACAATGTTCTCTTATTCAAAAAAACCCCAACCCAAACCAAACAAAAAAAAAAAAAAACCCAAACAAAACCTATGGGGGAGTAAGAGGATAATTTGTAGCATAATCAAACCTTGCAGAAGGACAATGCTTTGACTGTGGCTGGATAAAATGGCCAAGTTTGTCTACAGCAATCCCTGGCTTGAGGAGGAAGGAAGGAAGGTTTGATCCCCAAAATTCCATAGTAAAGTGTGTATATGCATTTCTTCTTTTTTCCAGCCAGCATTCCACTCCTAATTCCTGCTGCTCATTCTTCTGAGGCTTAGAGGTATTAAGGACACAGTTAAGGTTATGTGGTGCCACTTCAAACATTTGATATTTTTGGAGAATCCCCAAGGAAACACTGGGAACACAGGAATACTGCACACATCAAATGGAATCATCACAAATAAGGGAAGGTTTCCCTTTTCCATGCTGACAACTCTTCTCAGATGGGGATCATCCCTCCTGTGTTGGACTGTGAGGAAGCCGAGGTGGCTCTGCCTGTGTGACAAAGGCACTGGAGGAGAGGGAATGAATCCAGCCCCAGGCAGGCTGGGCTCACACCCCAGCACAACGGTGCTGTCACAGCCTAAAGCCCAGGGCTTCTCATTCTCCTTCTGGTCACTCCCCAGGCTGCTTTTTACAAAGGTAGGAAACCCTGCAGATGGGGAAAATGTAAGATCTGGTTATATGCCTGGACAAATGAAAGGCTAATACCTGGACATTCACACTTTAAACATCTCACCACAAACATAAACCAGACCAGCCTCAGGAAGAATGCTGATAATTTTCAGTTTATTTTGGAAAGTCTGTTTGGGTTTTGTTTCCCGTCCACTTCTGTGCTGTAATGTTTCAGATTCTCTGTTTGCTTTTCTGTTTCTTTCTTGCAATTATTGTCTTTCTTTGCATGTGCTGCATTGTTTAACTCTGAAACCTGGCTTGCTTTCCTCCAGATCTGTATTTACTTGCTCCATGACTACACTCCTTCACTGTAATAGTCTTCTTTTAAAAGAAGTTTAAAACTTTATGAGAGGTCTTTATCAAAACCTCCTCTTCTCGAGGTGGTTTTCCCTCCCTTCCCTCTTTCTTTACAGGCTCCTCATTGTGTTTATATTTTATATTACAGTATCTATCTTAAGAACCTTTTGCATATTTTGATAAAATCTGTACTACTCTACCATATTACATGGACATGATTAGTCTAAAGCCTTGTGAATATTTATTGTACACACTGCTTTGAGTGTATTTTTGTATGTTTTTCTCCTGGGCCAAGTTTTGCAGTCAGATACTTGCATATGACTCTGGTACAATTGTATAAATAAACTGGATCTGTGCATCACGGGCCTTCTTTAGTTGAAATGTGACATTGAGGAGTTACTCTATAAGAAATTAAAAAGAATGATTTAGATTTTAAACTTTGCTCACAGTGGGTACCACCTTGGTCTGGATTTGGTTTTCTGGTAGGTCAGAGCCCATGGCAACAGGGAAGAGGAAAATTAGAGAAAGGTCTTTTTTTAATAGCTGAAATCTCAGTGTGGTTTGTCTTGTAAAAGCATGCTATAAAGGTTTAAATACTTCTTTCAGCAATATCCTCTAAAACGATGGCATTATTACACTGGAATCAGTGGTAGCTTTCAGAATAGATGGGAATCACAGTATTTTAGAGACATGGAAACTTCAGTTTTAGCCTTCCAGAGGTCCTGGTTGCCATCCCCATTTCAATCCCCCATTACTTGGCAACTTCACCTCTTCCTGGAGGGCACCAGGACCTAAGGACTCTCTTGTGTTTTGGGATTTTTTTCTTATTTGTTGCTTAGGAGAGGCAAACCCACCAGTGCTGCCTTTTCTTTGTCCTTGCTATGCCTCTCTGAGGTTAATGTGACTTTAGCTGAACTCAGGTTTTGGTTTGTATCAGAACTTTCTTCCATAGAGAGATCCAAAATAAGGCTGAGAATTTTGCTGGAGGCTCTGTTTTGCAGTAGTGCTTATTTAATTAACAATTAATGTAACTTACATGACTGTGAATGCAAGCGTGTAATGCTCTTAAAAAACAGTTCTAGGAGAATTGTTTTCCTTTGCAATGGCTACCCCGAGAAGCTGCATTTCAGGATGATAATTTGTTTACTATTTTGATGTGCCGTTCTGTACTTTTTCAAAGCTGAAATAAGTGAGTTAAGAGCGAGCAGAGCCCTTTGCTATCCCTGCTTTCCCATGGAGGCTGTGCAGTTACACAGGGATTGCTGCCTGCCAGCTGGTCCCTGTCTCCTCCAGGAAAAGAGCTTGCACGCTACTTTTTTTATTTATTTTTTATTTCTCCCCAGATACCTTTCCCAGCAGCTCACACCCCACCCCTCAGCACGTACCGCCCCTTAGGAATCGCTGCCTGCTCCCTTCAGAGCCAGGCTTCGCTCTGCACAGGTAGGAAGGGCTGGCTGTGCCAGGTGAGCCAGCGCTGGGCTGGCACAGCTCAGGGCTCTGCCCCGCCAGCCCTGCCGGTGCCCGCACATCGGGGCTGGTTAATTAACTAATTAATTGGCAAACTCCGGAGGGGCTCGGCCGAGGCAGGGCTGCTGCGGGGCGGGGGTACCCGTGGGGCGGCAGCGCTGCGGTTCTGAGGGCAGCCGGCTCTGCCGCTCCCGCCGCGCTGCCGGGCCGGCCCACG